>APFE030859432.1:0-21486 GCA_000404065.3 Pinus taeda
TACATAGCTCCATGAAGTACCCTAGGCCTCCAAGAGCTCCCAAAGCTCAATGTCCAACTCAAGTAGGACCCTCATGGGAGGGTCCTTCCACCATTCCAAGTATCTCTCGAAAGGTTAAGAACTTGACCTTCCCCAAGGGCTTCGTGAGGATATCATCAACCTACTCATAAGCCTTGATGTGATGGAGCCTTATTGCTCCCCATTGTAGAGTATCCCGGATAACGTGGTACCTGATATCAATATGCTTAGAGCAGTCCTGGAACACGGGATTCTATGAAAAGAAAATTCCACTCTGGTTATTGCAATAGATAACGATGGTATCCAACACATGTTGAAATAACTCACTGAAGAGCTTCCTCAACTAAAGAACTTCACAATAGACCATACTAGCTGCAATATATTTGGCCTTGGCGGTGCTTAGAGCAATCGATTTCTGCTTCCTGCTCATCCAAGAAATCAAAGCAAATCCCAACGAGAAGCAACATCTTGATGTGCTCTTTCTATCCACCACACTGCCAACCCAGTCAACATTAGAATATCCATGTAGCCTCAAATTCCCGACAGCGTATATCAACCCATAGTTGATTTCCCCACAAAGATATCTCAAGAGATTAATGTATGTGATGAGGCTCAACCATAAATAACAATATTTACAACGAAGCATATGTCCGGTCGAGAGTTTACCAAGAACATTAGGGCCCCCACAAGTTTTCTATATTCAGAAGGGTTTGCTAATTCGAGCCCAACAATGCTTCCACATAGCTTCTTGAGGTTGAGTTCCATTGGAATAGACACAAACATGCATTCCACCATCCCACATCTTTCTAGTAGCTTAACAATGTATTTTTCTTGAGAAAATAAAATTTGCCTGGCTTTTGCCAGACTTCCAGGCCTCGGAAGTAATGCATCAGTCCTAAGTCCTTTATGTCGAACTCAGAAGTCAACTCCTTCTTGCATTGATAAATGAGAGGGTCTGCACCAATCAGAAAGAGATCATCAACGTAAACGGCCAAAATAAGAGGCATATCCTTTTCAACCTTGAAGTATAGGTTAGATCAACATAGCTCCTTGCAAATCCTAGCTTCATAAGATAGCTATCAATCCTCTCATACCAAGCCCTAAGGGCTTGCTTCAACCCATAGAGTGCTTTCTTCAGTTGACAGACATGTGCCCTTCTATCTTGTACTTCATACCCCTAAGGTTGTTCCAAGTAGACTTCCTCCTTAAGTGAGTCATGCAAAAAGGCAGTATTGATGTCCATCTGATGTAGGCTCTAACCTTGGTTGGTAGCAAGAGCATTAATAGATCGAGTAGTGGTATATCAAGCAACTGGTGCAAATATTTCGTCATAGTCCACTCCTTTTGAGAGAAGCCACGAGCTATGAACTTGGCCTTATATTTTTCAACACTTCCATCAGCTCCATGTTTAATTTTATAAAGCCATTTTGAGGTGACCACAGACTTGTACTTAGGTCTATG
Source organism: Pinus taeda (assembly GCA_000404065.3). Taxonomy (NCBI): domain Eukaryota; kingdom Viridiplantae; phylum Streptophyta; class Pinopsida; order Pinales; family Pinaceae; genus Pinus; species Pinus taeda. Next base: position 1,480 of record APFE030859432.1, read on the forward strand.
CACCATGTCCCAAACATCATTCTTCATGATCAATTCATATTCCTCATTCATCACATCCTTCCATACTTGGTGCTTTACAGCTTCTTCGAACATGCATGGTTCAACTTGAACAATCATACTCATGGCAGCCAAGTACCCTTGATACCTATTCGGCATCTTACTTTCGTGAAATGTCCCTCTTGGAGTAGTATGTATTTCAATATCTTCTAGAGCATCCTTGAGCCATGGGGTCTTTTCCTTGAGGTAGAGGGATCACTAGGAGGTGGATCAATAGGATCCATCAGACCATCAACAACGGGCATATGCTCATCTGTCGGAGGTTCATCTTGTTTTTTGGTAGCATCATCATGTTCCTTCCTTGGGATAGTGTTATCGTTTTGTATTTTTGAGGTTGTGGGAGTAAATACATTGGACAACATCAAACCACTTTTGAAGCTGGGATCTAGCCCTGCTAGATTCAGAGAGGGCTCTCTCTTTATGATTTAACTTGGTTTTTAGGTTGATTTTAGGCTAGTTATGATTATGCTTGGTTGTTTGTTTGAATTTGGTTGATTGGTTGGCTAATTTGATCAAATCACTTTCTTTCCATTGGGCTATGGAGTCAAATAAAACTGGAACGCTGCACCAAAAGTTCAAAGGAGTAATCACAGGGCAAGCTAGCTAGATTTACTGGATCTTTAAATCAAATCATGGAATGGAGAAAATGTGCGATTCAGTAGGGATTGAGAAACATTTAAGAATTTCTCAATCAGACTTTCAGAAGAAAACATACAGATTGTAAACGCAGTCCAAATAAGGTGTTCAAAAAGATATCCTATTTTTCAGATCTCCTATTTTACAACTAGATTTCAGATGAATAACATAAGAAGAATAACAATGAAAACACAATTACAGTAGGAAAAACATCACCAGTATTTCGTAACACAAGTATCCTGTGAAAAATATTTTCATTAATGGTGCTCCAACAACGTGAAAAAGGTACAGTGCTTGATAGAAAGAGTTACAATGTTCAGGGACCATCCCTCAATACTTCGACAGAATGAAGTATTTTAACAAAATTTACAAAAAGATTACAATTAATGCCTCAGTGACATGGCATTCTATTGTTGACTTCGAACTAACATAAATGAAATGATGCAATCAAAAGGAATGAATCTAGTGAAGTGATCTGGACATCTGGCATTGCTTTGGAGGAGAACAATTGTTGAGTGGCCACTATTCGGGTGCGGCGCTGGTGAAGCTGACCTGTCTTTTTAATCTTGGAATTCACACAACTTATCCCACCACTCTTCATCTGGAAAAATAATCTTTGTTACCTTGCGGTAGATCTTAGCTACCTTAGTATACCGAACAAAAGTGGGTTTTACTGCAAAAATGTGTTTTATCTCATGTTGGATAAAACTCATGTTGTTGATAGCTAGCTTCATAAAAAGCTCCCCCTGTCATAATACCTTTGATGTGGGAAGACTTAGATGTATCCTTTGCAATGTCTTGAAGCTTCTTCTTGTAATCTTCCCTAGTCATTAATTTGTCATGGATCACAAATAAAAAAGGCAGGCCTTCCTTGTTAAATGCATCTATTCTAGTGAAAAACCTATTAACTGCTACCTCCAGAGTGTGACATTACTCTGTCAGTTGTACAACCAAGTTCTTCTTTGATAGAACTTTCCTTACGTCCATGATGGTTTCTGTTCTGTCATCTACTCCTAGATCATCCAGCTCATATCTGTTTTTGGATTTGAGGAGCTTTATGATGTTGTTGGCTGTAGTAGGGATTTCTCCCAAATTCAACATTGATAGTGGAAATGGTTTGCTTGGCTTTCTCCATCTATTCCTTATGCTCGAATATCATCTGGATACATGGCCAGTTTTCATCTATTTCTTCAATGATATTGTTCCATATAATTTCTTTAACATGGGCTAGTGTGTGTCCAAAAGAGGACTGAGCTGCTGACTTCTTCCATACCTCTATCTGATTTTGAGCTCTCTGTAGCTCTGCTGCATGAAAAGTCCCAGTCTTTGTCTGATGATCTTGTAGAAGATTGACTCGAGCCTGCAATCTTTTGATCTCTTCAGTCTGGAGAGACATGTTCTGCACTGCATTTGCCAACTGATCTGTAATAGCCTTTGTGTTTGTTGTAGAAGATGTGGCTGTAGGAATGGTTGTGATAGGGAGTGCTTCCAAAGGGACAACAACCATTTTGGCAGCTTGCTCCTTTTCTTTAATTATATTTTCCATCTTTGCCTCCATCTGCTTCAATTGTGCACTCTCCTCCATGATGAGCTTCATCATGTTTGCCTTTTGTGTCTCTGTTTCCTCAATATCCTTGGCTAGAGGATCTTCTGTAGCTGGTAATTTCAATTGCTTCCTTAGTGTTGCTATGTCTAAATTCTTTTTCCTTACAAGCTCTTCTGCGACATTGATGTTTGCAGGGTCATAACCCACTTTGATCACCAAGTCCTCTAGAGTTTTGATCTTGGTGTCTTTGGCAAGTGCAGAGACCTTCTCCATCTTCAGTTGTGATTGAAGATTGGCTAATGTAACCTGCAATTTAGACAAACTCATAGTAGTGTTAGTGATAGTGGAAATAATCATTTCCCTAGTCTGCTTGTGCATCTCCATGGTCAATGGGATGTATGTCGTTTACATCAAACTCAAATGTTGTCTTCTTGTAGTCTGATGCTGCCTTGGGCTGGGGAACCTGTGCCTAGAGGAATGCCATTTGCATTTTACCTTTCTATGAATCAAAGGCTGACAACAACCTGCTTTGAGAAATGGAAGTCTGCTTCCAGAATTGATTGTAGGTGTTAATCTTCAAGGCCTCATTCCTCACTTTTATCTCCTTAAAAATATCAAATACACTTTTCTCTATATCCCCTGTAGTAGATGTGCTGGTCTGCGTAATTTGCTGCTGATCTTGTGAAGCCGTGGGGTGGTGGGAGATAGTGTGGTCTGATCACCCACTAATGAGGAAACAAGTGGCTCATTAGTGGTGATAATGTTCTCCTGCTCTGAACCCTTGCTGAGGCTTAGTTTTGAACTGAGTTTGGCCTTTTTCCTATACATGATTTTGAAACCTTCACTGAAAATTTCATTCCTTGAAGGGGAATCTTCTTCTCTGCTTCTCTTGGCTATTTTTTCCTGCATGGTAGGAGTCTATATTGTGGAGGATGACACCAATTGCTCATTTGCCTCTTGTAAGGTGTTCTCAGTTCATTCTAGCTAGTTTTTATACTTTTCTATCTTTGGTCTGGCTATGTGGAAATAAGCAGTGATTTGTTTTCCACTCTTAACTTAGAAATGCCCCCTAATGGATCATATGACCAAGTGAAACTAAGGTTGAACTGCATTTCTTTTAGTAGCTTATTTGCTTCTTCCCTTGTTGCCTTGTTGTTGTAAACGAAAGGCCCTATCTGTGTTTTAATTTTGAATTGGGACTTCTTCTTGGTAGCTACAAAGTGGATCTCATTCATATTGAGCATTTGCCTTATGTACTCTAGAGCAAAAGTCCTCATTGGGAGGAATTTAGGCATCTTGTAAGGTGCAATTTCACACCCAAATATTCTCAATTCTGTATCATTATGATAGAGGTACCAATCCCTTGTCTGGACTTGGTTTGATAGTTGCAAAACCTTTCTAATTTCCTGAATGATCCTTGGCTCTGTCCTATTGCCTGAGAGACTGATTGCTGGATGCACAAACATGTCTATGAACTGTTTGTATGTGTATTCCTTTTGTTCCTTCATTACTAGAGTAGTCCAGAAGATCACTGACTCCTCATTTCCTTCTTCATCCAACTTTTGTAAAGCAATCTTGATGTTGTCTTCCTAAAAATATAAGAACATATAAACTAACACAGAAGCATACTTGAACACCTCCTCTGTCTGGAATTTGATAAACTGCTTATGAATAGAATCTGCAAGAAATTTGCTAAAGTTAAACATGATGGAGGGCTTAGAATCAACAGAGAAAATGGACAGAAATGCTATGATGGCCTCATCTACCCACTGATCTGAGTAATAGCCAAGGAGGTAGGAGATAACTATGATGATTTGTTTAGCTCTCTCAGGGAAAATAGAGGAGGGATAGGGAGGATTTTTCTTTGGCAATTGTGAAAATTCTATCACTGCAACAACTGATTTATTTTACCTACTTATTTCCCGATAAGTTATTTATGAAAATCCTTCAGTAGACATTAAAATAAAGTCTGCTATAGATATCACATCATAATACAGAAACAAACACATGCACAAGAATTAACATATTAACACAAATATTTTGGACAATCAGTCCCCGGAAAAACCCAATGTGGGAAGACCGGTGCAATAAGGGAGGATTTTATTATTCAACAATTCTTCAGTATCGGGTGCCAAACTGGCTTACCCAATAGAGAGAAAATTCTTCAGCATTTCTCCCAGTCTCAGCATCAGCCTCGCTGACCTCTACTTAGCTCCCAGACCCTCTGCATCAGCCCCTGCCTCTCTGCATCAGCACTGGGCCTCTTTGCATCACCCACACAGGCCCTCCAGTGACTGCGCAGTCTGCAACCTCTGCATCTTCCTGAGAGGCTCTGCGTTTGCCTCTCCAACCTCTACGCTATTCCTTTGGTGCTATTCCTGTCTCTCTGTTCCGTACTTGCTGCCTCCTTTTGCTCTTCAGACCACTAGTTCAAATTTCTCAGCTAACCCCGCTCCAGAAATCGAACTGACTCGTCTCCCTCAGTGTGTTCTCCAACTGACCCTCAAGCCCCTTCTCATACTTTTCCTGTTGGTCCTTCAACAAACGAGATTAAATCTCTAATCAATGGCTAAGATTAGATTTGGCTTGATAAAATGACTTTTGGAACCTTCTAACTCAGTTTTATATTAATATCCATTAATATTTTATTTTTCCTAAGTTTAGACTTAGTAACTCCATTAAAAATATTAACTATTTTAATATCTCCCAAACCGGTTAGAATCTGCCCAAACCATTTTTGGGTCTTGGAGATCTCATGTGCTTTAGCCTCTCCACCAATTTTCATGGCTAGAGCACATCCGATGCTACCCCAAATCAACAGTCCCTCTTAGCGAGGACTATGCTCTAGTAATACTCTGCACTGAGCATTACTCTCATCATACAACATCGGTACTTGTGCTGATGCTAAGCCTCCCTGCCCAACATTCTCTGCATTGCTGCATCCTGTACTGCTGCCCATGGCTCTATCACTGCCACTGCTACATTTGTACTGTAGCTCCCTCTGCATCCGTGTTGTTGCTAGTCCATCTTCCCAACACTGCATCTGCACTGCAACTCCTTCTGCATCCGTGCTGTTGTTGGTCGTGCTTCCCAACACTACATTTGCACTGCAAACTCCTTCTCATCAAGTTGCATTGTGATACTGCTACTACACTGCAACATCATACCCATTTCTACTACTAAAATGGATTCTTTATCATTCTCATCTTCTCCCTGAAATAATCAAACTTGGTTCTTCCAAGGGCCTTGGTAAGGATGTCTACCACCTGTTCTCCTGTAGGAGTGTAGCTCAACTATACAACTCATTGTTGGACACAGTGTCTGACAAAGTGACACTAGATATCAATATGTTTTCACCGATCGTGAAACACTGGATTCTCAGAGAGCTTGATGCAACTCTGATTATCAAACACGATCCTGGTCGCCTCCATCTTTCTTCTGAATAGGTTCACAAGCAATTTTCTAAGCCATATGGCCTCGCACGAAGTTGTGCTTGCAGCCATAATTTCTGCCTCAACTGAGCTCAGAGCCACGTATTTCTGCTTCCTACTGCACCAGGAGGTCATTCTTGATCCAATGTTGAAATATTACCCAGAGGTACTTTTCCGATCCACTAAACTTCCTGCCCAATCTGCATTAGTAAACCCACTCAATCTGATATCCCTACCCCCGGTGTACAAGAGTCCATAATCGACTGTTCCTTGTAAATACCTGAGAACATGTTTGGCTGCTACCCAGTGTGCCCTCTTCGACTCCACCATGAACTGACTGAGGGTGTTGATAGCGTAGCAAATGTCTGGCCTGGTATTGACCAGATACATCAAGGACCCTATGAGCTGCCTGTATAAGGTGGGATCAACATCTTTGTCTTTTGATGCATCAATCTTCTTCCAGTTGGTTATCATTGGAGTAGCCATGGGTCTACAGTCCTCCATCCCGAATCTCTTCAGGATTTCAATAGCATATCTCCCTTGCTTGAGGAAGATCTCTCCCTTTTGCTGCCAAAATTCCAACCCTAGGAAATAATGTATTCATCCCAAATCCTTCACGTCGAACTCTGTGGCTAGATTCTTTTTGCAGTCCCCTATGAGCTTGGATGATCCTGTCAAGAAGAGATCATCCACATATAATACTAAGATTAGAGGCTCATTCTCCACAACCAGATAGTAGAGATTTGGATCTGCGTCACTCTTGACAAATCCCATTTTCTGCAAGTAGCCATCGATTCACCCATACCACGCTCTAGGTGCCTGTTTCAGCCCATACAAGGCTTTCTTCAATCTGCGTACATGAGACTTCTTCTCATGTGTCTCAAAGCCCTCTGGTTGTTCAATGTATACCTCTTCTTCTATCACACCATTCAGAAATGCTGTTTTGACATCCATCTGATGAATCTCCCACCCGATCTGTGCTGCAAGAGATATCACGGTTCCAATAAATGCATACCTGGATACCGGGGTGAAGTTCTCTTCATAGTCAATTCCCTCCTTCTGAGCATACCCCTTAGCCACAAACCTGGCTTTGTATTTCTCAACACTGCCGTCAGCAACGTATTTAATCTTGTAGATCCATCTCGAACCTACCACTGATTTGTCTTGAGGCCTTGGCACTACCTCCCAGACATCGTTCACCATTATGGAGTTGTACTCATCTACCACCGCATCCAGCCAAACCCGATGTTGCGCTGCATCCTAAAAATTGTCAGGCTCCCCATGCTAAGCTACTAATGCCTAATATCTATCTAGTTGTTTTCGCTCCCTTTTATTGTTCCTTGGCGCACCGATGAAGTCCTCTGGATCTCGCAGAATCTGACGAAGTTCCCTGCTCGTTCTTCCTCTGCCAGTAGGTACTTCTGTTAGCTCCTCCTTATCCTGTGATTCTTCCTGACGCGAGGAAGAATTCTTTTCTTCCGTTGGTTGAAGAGGTTTGACCATCGGTTCCTCTTTTGACTGCTCCTTGGAAGACATTTCTCGATATTTTTTGAAATTCCTATCTTCCATGAACTTCACATCTCGTCGAACTACTACCTTCCTGCTCCCTGAAGGATAGATTTTGTATGCCTTAGCATTCTCATTATATCCCACTAGATATCTTTTCACTGCAGTTTGATCTAGCTTCTCCTCTTTTCTTCGGGTATGCGACAATATGCTAAGCTCCCAAATATCCTAAAATGACTGACTTCAGGCATCTTCCCTGTGAAGACTTTCTCTGGAGTAATCTTGCCCAATGCCTGTTGAGGAGTTCTATTCTGAACATAGGCTGCTGTGTTGCATGCTTCTGCCCACAAGAATTTTGGCATATCTTGATCATACATCATGGCCCTAGCTGCTTCTACAATAGTTCGGTTCTTTCTTTTTGCTACTCCATTCTGCTCCGGATTGTATGGAGCTATCCACTCTCTTCTAATGCCCTCCTTAGCGCAGAAATCAATGAAGTCCTTATCGACATACTCTCCACCATTATCTGAACGCAAAACTTTTATTTTCTTCCTAGTTAGATTCTCCACTAGAGCCTTGAATTCTTTGAATTGATAGAAACCTCGTCCTTGGTTTTCAGAAAATAAATCCAAGTTTTCCTTCAGTGGTCATCAATGAAGGTAAGGAAGTACTTGACACCACTAAGAGCTTACTGGACATGGGTCCGCAGATATCTGAGTGTATCAATCCTAGTAAACCCTTGGCCCTATTTTTACTTCTAGGAAATGTTGCCTTGACATACTTTCCTAGAGCACATCCTCTGCATACATCTTCTCGTTCCGTTCTAAGATCTAGAACTCTTGTTATAATGCCCCTGAGAATTCTCAGAGCCCCATGGTGCAAATGTCCCATTCTTCTGTGGCATAGTTCATTCAAATCCTTGTCTCCATGACTGCCTATTAGTGCCATTGGTGATTCCAGTTGTAGTCTATACAACTTGTTACTTTTGATCTCGATCTGCACTTTCTTTTTCCAGCTCAGGTGTTTGACGTATATTTTCTCCTTGATGAAGAAAACGTCATAGCCTTTGCCTTGAAGTTGCGACACGGAAAGTAATTTCATCCCCAATCCTGGTACATGCAGTGCATTGGTAGCATGGAACCACTCTCCGTTTCTGTTTGAAAAACTATGGTACCCCTCCCTATTGGAGTACATTTTGCCTTGTTCCCCATGGTGATCTGGAAGTTCATCTTCTCCTCCTGATAATCTGAGAAATATTCCCGTATTCCCGTCATATGCCAAGAGGCCCCACTGTCTATATACCATACCTCTGATGATGCAGAGCTAGTCACACAAGCCACTTCTTCTTCTAGCATGGAAGCCAACATAGAGAAATCGAAATCACTTTCTCTTGTGCATTTTTCTGAAAATCTGTGCGAGTCTCCTAACGTAGATGCCTCTGTATCATGGTCTCGACCTAAAATTGATTTTCCCTTCTTGTCTCTGATTACTTCCTCTGATACCATGTGAAAATTCTATCATTGCAACAACTGATTTATTTTACCTACTTATTTGCTGATAAGTTATTTATGAAAATCCTTCAGTAAACATTAAAATAAATTCTGCTACAGATATCACATCATAATACAGAAACAAACACATGCAAAAGAATTAACACATCGACACAAATATTTTGGACAATCAATCCCCAGAAAAACCCAATGTGGGAAAACCGGTGCAGCAAGGGAGGATTTTATTATTCAACTATTCTTCAGTACAACTAGGTGCCAAACTGGCTTACCCAACAGAGAGAAAATTCTTCAACACTTCTCCCAGTCTCAGCGTCAGCTTGGCTGACCTCTGCGTAGCTCCCAGACCCTCTGCGTTAGCCCTGCCTCTCTGTGTCAGCCCCTGTCTCTCTATGTCAGCACTGGGCCTCTCTGCATCACCCATGTAGGCCCTCCAGTGACTGCGCAGTCTGCAACCTCTGCGCTATTCCTCTGGTGCTGTTCGTGTCTCTCTGTTTCGTACTTGCTGCCTCCTGCTGCTCTCTAGACCACTAGTTCAAATTTCTCAGCTAACCCCGCTCCAGAAATCGAACTGACTGGTCTCCCTCAGTGTGTTCTCCCACTGACCCTCTAGCCTCTTCTTATACTTTTCTTGTTGGTCCTTCAACGACTGAGATTAAACCTCTAATCAATGACTAAGATTAGATTTGGCTTGATCCATGATTTTTGGGACTTTCTAACTTAGTTTTATATTAATACCCATTAATATTTTATTTTTCCTAAGTTTAGACTTAGGAACTCCATTAAAAATATTAATTATGTTAATATCTCCCAATCCGGTTAGAATCTGCCCAAACCATTTCTGGGTCTTGGAGATCTCATGTGCTTTAGCTTCTCCACCAATTTTCATGGCTAGAGCACATCCGATGCTACCCCAAATCAACAACAATGGGGCATCTTCTGTCAAGAAAAGCTTAAGGGCTTTGGCCCTCTTAGCAAAATCCAATTTCTGGTACAATTCAACAAGTGCTTCATAGGAAAAGGGGGTGGGATTCTCTACTGTAGGGGCTTGCATCATCTGGTGTATAGCTTGAGGAGTGACAGTGAACAAAATTTCTCTAGTGGGGGCAATGATGGCTCTTAGGCTTGGCAAATAACATGCATGACACTTCCTAACAAATTTTGGGTTGTTGTGAGTACGGGGAAAAATATAGTGGGGCAAATTGGATTCCCACAGTTGAATGTCATCGGATTTATCCATATATTTGTCCTTGAGCCAACAATACATCTCAAAAAGGTCAAATTTGTAGAGAGTTTCATGGATCTTATAGTCTTTGTTTGCCAAAGAGATGTGGTGAAAATCAATGGGAGGGTGGATTAGGGGACTGACAGGTTCTTTTGGTCCCTTGTCTTTTGGAGGCATCTTCAGATAAGGCTATGGACAGTGGTGAAAACTGGATTACAGGTTTAAGTACACAGAGAGAACTTAGGATTGGTGGAAAAAAACATAAGTAATAGCCTAGAACTGAGTGAGCGGGCAATGTTCCCAGCCTGGTGAAGTGTTTGCAATTCGGAATGGTGCACCTGTAACAGAGTGATAGTAGTGGCAATGTAAAAACTCAATAACCAGTTAATGAGCCAAAGGAAGGATTATATAACACTCTGGTTTTCCCGTTGGTGGTGGCACGGGTCCGTTGAATTAACGGTTAAGCGAATTGATTACTTAACGACTTAATTTTGGAGGGAGCGGATGTGATTGGTGGGGTCAATGGGCAAATGACATGGCGGAAGGGGAGTGGCGGGAGCGCAACAGATAGAGGAGTGGTTTTAGGAGGTGGAGAAACTGCTTTTCGAGGGGGGGAGGCGGTTAACGGTTTCGCCTGAGGGGAGTGCGAAATAATGTAGTGCTGACTTGTAGCGAGAGGCATGGTTTCGAATACCGCCCGTTTTGGACCCCGGCCCTCCACCTCCCCCCCCCCAATGGTAAAGTTCGGATGGTGATGGGGGAGCGAAATACAGTGTGGGCCGTCAGATCGTGGGAGGTGGGCGCAGATGAGGTGAGAGGTGGTGGAGTGTTAATGTGACGTGACAGGGCACTTGGTGGGGTCGACGAATATTAATTTAATGCATAGTGGGGGAATAGTTGGGGTGAATGGCAGGGTAACAAAACTTAGGAGTAGGTGGGTGGACGAAAATATGATCGGAGGGGTGACTTTGGGGTATTACAACTTAGGAATAGGGGATTAATACACCAAAAATAATTGATATATTGATCTTTAGAGTAAAAGTTTACTCCTTTGCCTTTTTCTTCTGGATATGAAAATAATACTTGACATTTGACTTTAGGATAAAATCTTCATGTTTTTCCTCTAACCACCATAGTGCTTCTACCTACCCTTTTGCATTCCATTCTTTTTCTAAGCTAACATTTTCTCTTCTTGCTTTGCAGGGTGCACTTAAGCTAGCAGACCCAAATCATTTTTCTTTTATATACATCTACTTTATCCTATCACTTATTTCACCATTGACTTAGATTAAACTGTTGAGTCAATTTTATTTCTACATAGCTAGTGATTTACCAAGTTTAAATTGTTTGGTAAACCTTCATTCACTAATCTATTTAACATAAATTTTAGATGTGTTCAGTCATGATTAAATTGTATGAATTGAACAAAATTTTAATCATTGTCGAACTCAAGAACAATCTGCACACAATCCTTATTTGAAAATGGAATAAAAGATCTAACTTATCAGTAGTGGCACTTGGACTTGCAACACTTTCAGTCTTATTTTCTATTTTTCTTTTGTGGGGTTCATATATATATATATATTTAATTTATTTATTTATTTAGTTTTCTAACATACCCTCTTTTCATTTTCTTTTTCTATTTTTTTGGAAATCATTTGAATATTAAAATTTATGTACAATATGAAATCATAAATACAGAATACTTAATTACCTTGAGATCCTATAATTTACAGGACCCTAACAGTGGCTCCAGCTGGGGATGGCACTTCTCCAAGTGAAGTGTCAAGAACATAAGATCGGTAGCCTTGAGTACTCCCTTTCTGCAATGTCTTCATCTGATTTCTTTGCTGTTTAGGATACTATTGGTAGCTCATCAATCTAGGCTTAGGGCCTTCACTGCGGGCTTCAACCTTTGTTAATAAGTTAGCCAATCAAAACTGTAAAGACTATGATATTTACAATGATGAAAGAAAAATTTATAGGCTAGGAAATGTAGTGCTTCAACATCCTGCCATTGACAGGACCTCCAGGTATCTCTGCTCTATCTAGGTCTTTAAGGTAAAATGCATTATTTCCCCTGAAAGCATGAACAACATATGGCCCATTCCAAAGATTATCAAACTTGCCATGTCTTCCCTTGTCTTCTCTCCTTGAATCCCATCTCAAAACTTGGTCCATAATGTTAAAGTCATCAACTTTTGTTCTCCTGTCAAAAGTCTTTTTAACATTTTCTTGAAAAACTTGGGTCATGTGGTATACTTCCTCCTTGGACTGCTGCAATTGGATAGTTTGATTAATCCTTCTCTGTACATCATTGGGTTCAACTTGCACTTCTTGAATGATCTTCATGACTGGAGCTCCTAAGGAGGATGGAAAAACTGCATCCATCCCATAGACCAATTGGTATGGTGACATGCCAATCAATTTTTTAGCAGTAAGCTTGTCAGCCCAAAGTGCATTGACCAATTTGTTGTGCCAAGACTTTTTGTTGTCCTCTAACAACTTTTTGATGATGTTTACCAAACTTTTGTTTGAGGACTCAGCCAACCCATTACCCTGAGGGTAATAAGTTGTTGAATGTCCCAAAGTGATGTGGGATTTATGGCAGAATTCAACCATTTTTTTAGATTTGAAAGCTGCAACATTATTAGTGATGAGCTAAGTCACCTGACATGGGGATTCAGGACACGTAGGATTCGAGATTCGTGGTGTCGGATTCGGACACGCTGACCCCCCAGAACAGGACACGTTATATATTATTTTATTAAATATATATATATATATATATATATATATATATATATATATATTAAAAATTAGATATTATCATATTTCTTACACAAATTTTAATTAATGATACAAATTTATTGATTTCAAACATAGATCTTCATCTATAGCTATTAGCATGCAGAGTACATACAAAATTCAAATAAATGTTAGTGGTACTGGTCACATAAATGATAAATCTATTAAAAATTTAAATCATGATTCATAATTCATAACTGAAAGACAACTTACAACTACAAGATAGTAAGATAAACACACTGACAATTGTATTTTTCTCATTAAGTCATCAAATCAAAATGTGTTACATAGGTAGTGTTGGTGCAATGCCAATGCCAAATAGAAACAGAAAATATAAAACAACTACAGGTATACAAGCCTCAAGGCATCAATCAGCATCACTGTCCCCATCATCATGGTCCCCACTGCTCTCCTCTGCATCCTCCTCCTCCCCTGTATCCATAGTCGCCTCTATATCTGTTGGTATGGAGGTTGACCCCTCTAAGTCATCAAATCTAACAAGCTCTAGCACTGGATCATTGAGATCCATGTTGGCCAATGCCAACTCAACATTGGTGTCCAGACCCATATCATTAGGAACAGTGTTACTAGGGAGCGGGAGCGAAAGTGGGGAGCAGGAGCGAAAATGGGAGCGGGAGCGAAAGTGGGGAGCAGGAGCGAAAATGGGAGCGGGAGCGACATATTCAGAAGCTCTTGGTTTGGTGCTCTTGATTAAATACAAGTTCCATACCCTAATACATGACAAAATTCAATGGAAACATTGCAATCCCCCAATCTAAAATCCTGAACTGAAAGCCTGCTGGATTTGAAGAAATCTAAATTCTACTTTCTCCATATGAAATCCAATGAGGCCGGAACCACTTTCAAACATCCTGAGTCATTTCATGGTAATTTAAAAATTAAGTAAAAGGATGAAATGAAGATTAAGAGAATGTCACTTTTACTTAAGAATTAACATTACCATGAATAGCATATCAATACTAGGGCCTAGACTTGATCATGAAGCTGCCAAAATGCTCTACTCCTTGCTGCAACAGCACAAATCACTTGCCAAATGAAAATATTAATGAGCAAACACGCCCTTTTCTTTCCCGCACTTAGCTTAGCGAGTCCTGGAAACCGGACACGTGCCCTAAAATCGCAACACGCCCTCGGACACGACGTGTCTAAAACGGACACGACGTGTCCTGTGATTTGGACACGAATCCGGACCGAATCGTGTTGGATTCGCCGGATTCGGGATTCGCAGGGGGTTTAGGACGAATCCGGTGACTTAGGTGATGAGTTTTCTAGGACAACCAAATCTGGAGAGAATATTGGTCTCAAGGAATTTAATAATGACAACATCAGTGACATTTCTAGAAGGGGTGGCCTCTATCCACTTGGTAAAGTAGTCAGTGGCTATAAGAATCCACTTATGTTGGGCAGAGGAAGAGGGATGAATTTCACCAATGAAATCCAATCCCCATTGCTGGAAAGGGCTTTCAACAGAGATAGGCTTTAAGGGCAGGGGCAACAGTTTTCTCTTTCCCTAAAAAATTCTGGCATTTATGACATGAGGTGACTTGTTTGTGAATGTCAGGGAAAAGGGTAGGCCAATAGAAACCATCTCTAAGGATTTTATTGGTAGTGGTTTTCCAATAAATATGTCCACCACAGTGACCTTCATGGAATTCATGCATAACTTTATCTGCATCATCCTTCAGTAAGCATTTAAGTAAAATACCTCCAGCATCTTTCCAATACAAGACATTGTTTATAATGCAAAATTTAACTGCTTTTAACTTAAGAAATCTTGCCTTTGTTTTTGTCAAACCAGGAGGAGCATTTAAATTAAATAAAACATACAACAAGTTTGCCCACTAGGGTGAGTTCAGAAATGTCTCATCAATTTGTGGAGTTGCCTGTTCCTCTTGATTATCTAATGAATCAACCAAGTTAATGTCCAGTGCATGGAAATTTGACTCAGCCATCAATTTAGCTAGTCCTTGACCTATAATCAACTTGGTGGGCTTGATTTCTAAGTCGTATTCCAGAATGACAACAATCCATTTTCCTTGCTTTTCATCAGGTCCATTATGTGTCAAGATGTCCTTAACCACTGCATTATGTACATAAGCAATAATAGGGAATGCAAAATATATACTCTAAAATCTTTTAATGCTTTAACTAATGCAAAGGCCAGTTTTTCCATAATATTGTATTTCAAAGATGCATCTCTTATAGCATTGCTAAAGAATGCAATAGGCTATTCAAAGCCTTCACTATTTTTCTGTATTAAAATTGTTGCAATGGTGTGTTCGGAAGCAAAAGAGAAGGTTATGAAATCTTTGGTAAAATCTGGGCTGATCAACATTGGTGCCTTTGTTAATGCCTGTTTAACTGAGTCAAAGGATTGTTTAGCCTTAATACTCCACTTGATTTCAGAGTCCTTTTTAAGCGTTTGCTATTTTTCTAAGAAGTTCTGCCAGGTTAGGAATGAATCTCCTTAGGAAATTGATTTTACCAATAAAACACTGAAGCTCTCTGATGTTTCTTGGATGACTGATTTTTAAAATTGCTTCAATCCTACTGGGATCAATCCTAATTCCATCCTTGGAAATAATGTGACCAAGAAGTTTTCCTTCCTCAAGGCCAAACAATGTCTTTTTAGGATTGAGTGAGATGCCAAACCTTCTACATTTTTCAAACACTCTTCTCAGATGTGCTAAATGTTCCTCATCAGTTTTTGAATAGACTGTAATGTCATCTAGATAAATCACAATAAAATGGGCAATTTCATCAACAAAGGCAATATCCATTGCTCTTTGGAAAGTGGCTCCAACATTCATTAACCCAAAGGGCATTTTCACATACATAAAAGTGCCCCGTGGTGTAGCGAATGAAGTCTTATCCTGATCATCAGGATGCACTAAGAATTTGTTATAACCTGAGAAACTATCTAATAAGGAAATCGTATTAGACCCTACTACCTTTTGCAATATAGGATCCATTTTAGGTAACGGGTAGTTGTCTTTAAGGGATACCTTATTTAGATTTCTGAAATCAATACACAGTTTGATTTCTCCAATTTTCTTTCTATTAGGGACAATGTTAGACACCCATTTAGAGTATCTAATAGGAAGTATAATTTTTGCATCATACATCCTTATTACTTGTTTCTCAACCAAAGGCATTAAGACAAGATTGATCCTACGAAGTTTTTGCTTGAATGGTTTTTGATCTTCTTTGATTGGGATTTTGTGATGTATAACACTGGTCTCATATGCTTTCAGATCCTCATAGCTCCAGGGAAAGATATATGTGAATTCTTTAAAAAGAGCTGTATATCGCTATTTTGTGATAATAGACAGTGATTTTGAGAGTTTTATCATTTTGGGATTCTGTTCACTACCTATATTGCATTCTTCTATGTCTGCCTCTATGGGTTCCATTTTTTGGCTTTTTTGCGACGTCATTAAAATCAAAAAGTTCTTCTAAAGGAGCTAGACCCCTTGGCAGAACATTATCTTTAAGTTGAAGTACTTCAAATTCTTCTTATTCTGGATCAATTTCATGTAATTCTAATTTATGTACATCTTTACTGACTGAAATATTTACATCTGAATCATCAAGCTTTTTATCTATACTAACATATTCAACAATCTGATTCCCTACTTTAGAGTTTGGAAATTCAATAATCTGATCTTCCTCTTCACAGTCTAAATCTATGCTATTGTCTTCATACTCTTCCTTGGATTGCAATTTTTTTTTAATATGCTTGTCACTTCCAAATACCTGCCAATGTCTCATATTATTAGGTACAACAGGATGGTGTTTAACCTCCACTGTATATTGTTTGTTTGGATGAGGCATTTGGCATGTGCTAGCTGAAAAAGCTAAACCATAAGCCAATACATTCTGATTCCTTGGAATGACAAAAAGGTCATATTCTTCAAAAGTTCTTAAAAATTCAAGGACAACATTCATGTAGTTTCTCAACCTAGGATGTTTTGCAGCATATTCTCCCTTGATCTGTTTAATAATTAATTCAGAATCTCCTTGAACAACAATCCTTTTAGCACCTAGCTTCTTCAATAGTTGCAATCCTAAGAGAAGTGCCTCATATTCTGCTATATTATTGGTGCAATGAAAATTGAGTTTATAGGAATGACCCTCTACATGATTGTCCCCTGAATTGTACACCCAAACACTTGCCCTTGAACCTACTTTGCTACAAGAGCCATCAAAGCTCATGTTCCAAAAAGGTTTAATTTCAGTGTTTTGCTGCAAAATTAGAGTCTGATTTTCCTGTTTTTCATCAATATCATTTTCTTCCTGGGTGACTTGTGCATCAATGCCCTCATCATTGTAAAGAATGAAGGAGTCCAGGTCAGAATGAACAGAGTAGAGAGGGTAGTTATGTGGTTTATCTTGACTGTTGACCATGTACTTCATTAAGGTTTCCCTATACAGTCTTCTCTGTTGACCAAACACTGGTATAGTGGCATAAGTCACGTCCATTTGCAGGGGTCCTTGTAATTTTGCTCCCCATGAGTGTGACAACAACATGCCATACTTTGGGGGAATGTTTGCAACCACTATATCCATCACTAGACTTTTAGCAGGGATTTGGGCTAAAGTGACACATAGGTCTTTGATGAGACCTAGGCACTTGACTTTGCTAGAGTCAAAGGAATACAAATCTTTGTATTGTCTAGTGATATCTAGTCCTAGTTTCTCCATGACTGCTTTGGGCATTAGATTATGAGATGCACCTGAATCTAGCATAGCATTATGAAGTATTTTATCATGAATATTCGAACTGACAATAAAATGGAGGGACTCCTTCTTCTTGTGGTTTTCTTTCTACCTCGGGCCCAAATAAGAGCCCAGGTTGATCATCACTCAAATTTACATCATCAGTTTTCCCCCTAGTGTTTAATGCCTTTAGGACTTGAGTCCTGTATACTTTTTTGTTGGCTAATTCAGTTAAGGGGATAGAAATTTTCAACTTTGAAAGCTCATTTTCTATACTAAACGGTGTTTGATTGTTAAGCTGATTTGAAAAATCAGACTTATCAGCAACTAGTTTTGTGGCCAGTTCAGTTTGCTGGCTGGTAGAAGGTAGATTAGTTTGAGTATTTCAAAAGTATCAATTGCCTTTTTTATAACAGGTTCTGCAGGCTTCTTTCCCAGAGTTTTTGTGGTTTTCTTAGGGGAAGTTTCTGTTGTTTTTTTTGGATCAGAATTAGAGAGCTTTTTAACAGGATTTTCAACACTCTTTTTATTAGCAGTATCTTGATTTTTCTTACTTCTAAGATTATATTGCCTATGAACTTCCATTATAGCATTTTCAAATCCTTGTTTGTATTGCTCTGATTCTTCATAATCCATTTCAGTTTGGGCAATAAGAAAAATTTCCTATTCCTCTTGAGTGTGGAACACTATTTCATCTTCATTTACCCCGAACAAATTAATTTGGTTATCATCCAAATCTTCCACAATATTCCCATCATCATCCATGTAATTTTCCTAAGAAGGAGGCCGAATCTGCTGATCTGGTCCCTTTTGCTCTCTTTGTTTAGTTTGGGGAGTATTTCTTCTAAAATTTTGGTTTCTGGTTTGTTGAACATTTTGGTTTTGAATTGTTTGATTTTGTTCATTAAGGTTCACTCTTTGCATCATTTGATTCACTATTCTGACTAGGTTATCAATCTTATGGTCAACAACAGAAGTAGAAGGTTCTTTTATGGTTACTCTATGTTCAGACTTCAATTTGGCTTTTTTGGCCAGGATGTTGGCTTCAACTTTAATTGCATTGCTTGCATTTCTTCCAAAGTTGTCGGGTCTCTTTCCCTAAGTTGATACTCCATATCTACATCAAAGCCATCTCGAAAATCAATCAAGGCTAGGCTAGGAGAGGGCTTGATGTCTTGTGGGATGGCATTGTACATAGTATTGAATCTTTCACAATACTCTTCCACAATTTCATTGGGTTTTCTTTTTAATCTTTTATATTCGTTTAGGATTTGTAGTGGGTTCTTCTTGATCTCCCATCTAGCTAAAAAAGCTTGATGGAAAGCAGCAAGATTGGCTATGCTTCCTACAGGTAAACCCCTAAACTTCTTCTTCACATCACCTCCTAAGCTTTGGGCAAATATTCTCATATTAACATCGGCCTCATCCGCTTCTTAGAGGTCAAACACATCATTCATCCTATCTACATGCTGTTGGGCAATATAAGCACCAGTATTGTCAAAGGTCACAATTTTGGATGGATAATCAGCAGGCATAGCATTTAGCTTGGCCTGGTAACACCAAAGGTGCATACCTTCCTGCCATAACAGTCCTGGTAGATTGAGTTGAGGATGGAGCTAGTGGAGGTGTAGTCTAGATAACTACAGGGATAATAGGTATAGTAGTTTGAGAAACCAGAGTTAGGGAAGTTGAACCTACAGAATGAGTAGGACTCGGAGGCTGTAAATGTACAGACTAAGAGGACTAGCTAGATAAAGAGGTTGCTGCAACAGTCAAAGCAGAAAATTCAATAGATTGCTGAATGAAAGCTTCTTCTATAGCTTGGTCCAACACTGAAACAAGACCTTGTAATTTGGCAAATTGCTGTAAAGGTTCAAGATCAGGTTCTGATTCAAGGTCTTGGGCTTGGGAGATATATGGTTGCAGTATGGCTTTATCTATGATAGTTTGATCTACGAAAGCCTCAGACTTGGATCTAAACAAACTTTGCTGAAAAGGCAAATCAAATTCTATGTCTTGTAAAGTTTCAAACTTCTCTAGAAGAGAATTTGATCTTGACAAAGGGGTATTTTCCAGAGGAGAATTGAATCTAGACAGGGGACTATTATTACCTTGACTCTCGGCAAGGCTTTTCTTTCTCACCAATTTCTTAGGGTCATCTACAATTTTAGTAGGGTTGGGATTAGGGTGAGATGTAGTATAAATTCTTCTGGGAGCCTGGGTTATGAAAAATCATCACGCAAAAATCAAAATGAGGATCTATATCTAACAGATATCTACAAAAGCAACCTCAGATCATGTATTTCATATTGATACAACAATTACTTACTGAAATACTGATTTTAAAACCAGGGAATAATAATGTTTTGGATTAAAATGTATTCTTCCCTAGTATGGTCGCCACTATGTTATTGTTAGGATATTCCGACACATAGGAAATAGTTAAGTTCAACCTGGTCTAGTATAGAGTTAGGTATAGAGCTAGGTAAAGTGTGTTTCTTTATCGTTGTACATTTTGTAGCTTACAATCCGACGGTCACGATATGTAGT
>APFE030859447.1:2910-17868 GCA_000404065.3 Pinus taeda
TTGTAGCCTTCTGCAGGTAGAAGCCTGCGTACTGGTAAAGGACTACACCAGTACATTGTAAAAGAAGTTTCTTATTAAAGGAAGATAGAAACAAATTAAAGCAGGTGGTTTTCACCCACATTGGGTTTCCACCTTATATCATGGTGTTCATGTGTGTGGCTTTTGTGTGATGTTCTGTTCTGTTATACTGCACCTGTTTATTGTTAATATGGTTAATAATGTTCTGATGCATCTACTGAAGATTAAGCTAACTGAATTATAAGATCTCTGGATATACGCAAGTTGCATTAGACACAGTAGCGTGTACACGTGGGTTAACTTAATTTAAGTAGCGTATATGTTTCTGAGTATGAAATTGGAAAGTTTTTACTGATCTGATAATACTGATTCCCCCCCCCCCCTCTCAGTACTATTTCCAACAATTACCTATAGTCACTTGGAGAGGATGTTTCAGGAATCATTGAAGGAGGCTATCAATATCCATCCTCCATTACGCAGATGAGGAAAAAAAGAAAAAGTATGAGACCAATGAAAATGATGTGAATGATTTGTTAGCAAGATTGGAAGAATCAGAATTTGTCAAAGTCATGCCATTGAATACCACACAGGCTATATGAGACAAGATCATCCAAATTTATGAAGGAAACACCAAGGTAAAAAGTGCGAAACTTCAAACTCTTAGAATTAATTATGAAACTCTCAGAATGCATAATGATGAAAATATTCGAAGTTTCTTTCTTAGGGTAGATGAGATCGTTAATTCAATTAGAAATATTGGTGACAAAATAAAATAATCATCATTGGTTGAGAAAATTAACCCCAAATTTTGATTAGAAAGTCTCTTCCATTGAAGAAATGTAGGATTTGAAGAACCTTACTATTGAACAACTTCATGGGATTTTAACAGCCTATGAAATGAGAAAAGGTGGTTCCTCAGATATCCAAGAAGTTGCATTCAAAGATACTTCTAAAGGAAAGGAAAAGGATAAGCTCAAGGAATCAAGATACATATCAGATGAAGAAGTGGAAAACTTTGTAAAGAAACTCCAAGTAGGCACTGGTAGATTAAGAGGTAAGCTTTCTTTCAAATGTTTTGCTTGTGGAAGAGTTGGTCACTATGTTCCTGAATTCCCTTATAAAGGAAACCATGAGAAAAGGAAAAAATCAACGAAAGTAAATTTTAGAGGAAGGTTAGAAAACAAGAGAAGCTTCTACACACACAAAGATGGTGATGGTATTTCAAATGGCGAAGAAGGTGAGTCTGATCAAGAATATCAATCACTTATGGAATTTTAAGATAAATGTATTCATGAATCTGATGATTACTTTATGGATTCCCTAGAAGAAAAGTGTAATATTATAGAGGAAATAAATCGGCCTAAAATATGTTTAGAAGAAGCTAATTTAGCAGAAGATGCTTGAAAGAAACAAATCCTAGAAAAGAAGAGGCATAATGAAAACTTAGAACTAGAAGGAAGGAACTTGAGAAAGAAAAATTGTAAACCTTAGATTTGCTAAAAGGTTTGAGACCTTAGAAGAAATAATAAAAAAAAAATGCTCTCGTCTTATCAAAAGAGGTCTCATACATAATGGAAAATCATCAAAGATTGTAAAATATTCTTAAATATGTACACGAATCTATCTCAATGCAGTAAAAGGAAGAAATAAACAAAATTCCAGTTCTCAGCAAACGAATAAAGGATCAAATGTTTCTCAGATGAATCACCCTTATCACAATCAAAGGGAAAGCTACACAAGAAGGTAATACACTCCTAGGAACTTTTATTTTAATGGTGAATGATTCACTTGTCATAATTTTTGTCATAAGGTTGCTCAATGTGTTGCTTATAAAACTATCATGACTAGAGAAGAAATAAAACAAAAGACTGAGACTGGGTTAAAGAAATACTCTTACAATACCTTCTCACCTCTTCAAGATGAATCTCAATGTTCCTTTTCCAATAAATTTGGGCATAGATAAATTGAATGCAAAAAGAAAATAGGATATACTCTTCAGAATGAACAAAAAGAAACAACATCTAAGGAATGGAAAAGGAAAACCATAAAATATGAGAATTGTGATTTAGATTTATATGTTTGAGATCAAGAAAATATGTGGTACATTGACATTGGATGTTCAAAACATATGACAAGTGATTAATATAAGTTTATGTCATTTAATGAAATAAAGAAAGAAAATAATGTAACATTTGGAAATAATTCACCTCCTCCTATCAAAGGAAAATGAACTGTTTTCCTCAAAGAAAAGGTTAAAGATGGAAATGTTTTGTTTGTTGATGGATTAAAACATCAATTATGGAGTGTTATTCAGATATGCGATCAAGGGCATGAGGTGTTTTTTAGATCAAAGAATTGTATGGTACGAAATCTTGATACAAGTTCATAATAAAGGAAGCGAGAACTTCAGGAATGTCCATGTCTTGGAAGGCAGTTTAAAACATTGTTACTTGACAAAATCAGAAGAAAGGAAGAGAAGATTGAGACACCTAAGCTTCAGTAAACTACATGAGTCAAGCAGAATGGGAGTAGTTTGTGACTTCCCTAAGCTCTCTCTGCCATAAAGTACCATGTGAAAATTATGTCAATTCAGTAAGCAAACCGAGGTGCAGTTTAATGTGAAATAAGGTACTTCAAGTAAACCACTTGAACTTATTTTGACAGATATCTCTGATTTAGGGGGAGAAATACATATGTTGTTTTGATGGTGACTCCCATGGTTGTTTTGATATTCATTTTTCTTATATTACTAATAGTACAACTGATGTAGTATTAGTGAATAGGGACATACAATACAAGCTTAGGGGGAGATGTGGTTATGAAAATTTCGACATTTTTCTTTCTGTGCGTAGATATTATGAAGGACAATCACGTATATACGTGATTCCTAATATAGAAAATCTTGTATGTTTCTATATGATGAAGAAATAGTTAGACAGACTCAGGGAAAGACTCTGATATGATTCAGACAATAATTATTTGGCATTCTGGTCCTAATGTTGATTGGTTAGAGTTTGTTATTTCTCATATGCTACTTATAAATGGTATTGTCTTATGATGGTTTATGATTTTCTGCAATATGACATTGATGCTTTCATGAACTTACTTATTGCTGAAGATACTTTGATGGTCTAACTAATGAATGAGTTAATGTGATAAGATCTGACAATGAACAAATGGCACCGTTTCAAGGGGAGAATATTCTATGCTTCTAATAGTGCATTGTGGGAATTATGTTTTCTTTAGCATTATGGTATGATGATGTTCATGATGGATATATATCATGGATGATGCTACTAAAGACACATGTTTTTGAAGTGTTTTTTGTTACACTTAAAGCTTATGGTGCAGATCCTATATGGTGTATGATAGTTGTTGATGACTATCATGGTTTTATTAAGGTCTTTTGTTTACGTTATAAATGTCATATTTGTATCTTGATGTAAAGGTCATATAAAGACCCATGATGTAAATTGCTATATTCAATCATGATTAAACTATTGAAGTCTAGTTCATCATGTATGTAATTACATTATTTTGGGCATTTGATGTATGTTGAGTCAAATATGTAAACCCACTGTGTTGGCATTATGATACAAGTATTGTCCTTGATGGAAACTCTACAGGTCAACTTAGTTTTGATAAGAGGCTAGCATAAATATTCAGAGGCAATAAGGCAGTGGTATAGAGGATCAGGAAGATGGAACTAAGTTCTATTGATCAGAATAAAGAAGTTGAAGGAAGAAGATGATGTAAGAGAATTTTAAGAGATACACCTAGGTTCACTTAGTCCAAGCAGCGTATACACGTAGGTACTCAGAACAGAAATAGCGTATAACATACACACACACTCCCACAGAAGGCAAAGCATGTACATGTTGAAAACCATGGTTTTGGTTCGAGGTATTTGGTCCAAGGTATCTTTGGACCATGATATATTCCCTAGGTATTTAGTTCGAGGTATTATGTCTGTTGTATTTGATCAAAGGTATTGGTCTTAAGTGGACTCGGTCCATGGTATTGAGAAAGGACAAAAACTATATAAAGAAGAGAGGATCATAAGGACATATGTGGAAGTGGATAAGATTCTAAGGAATACTTCTATCTGAAGTATATTTTATGTTGTAGGGTTATGTTTGGGACTAGATTTTAAATATTTATTTGCACCTTGAGTTCAATATTGGATCAGGATCATGAGACCTGAAATGACTTATTCTTGAATGATCTGATATTGGTTGAGGCTAGATCTGATGTTTTGGATCTATTTTATTTATTACCTATCATGATTTGGGTTTATCTGAAGTTTGGAATTGCAACAAAGTTCTGAGTCAATATTTTCATATTTGTACGCAGGTTCGTCTCGACAAAAGAGCATATACATGTAGGTTCTGTTCTTTCAAGTAGCGTATACAAAAGAAAGGCTTGATGTTCAGAGATGACTAATCTATCAAATCAGTATTGTTGATTTATTGTTGCTGCTATTTTACTGTTGTCTGTCAATGAAGTCTTCTTAGATCTGAATGTAAATTTGAATGCATAAGGAGGTTGATATTTGATTGATTGTATAAGTGACAAAAAGTGTTTTCTATTGTCTACCTGTGTAAAGCTTTGTAAGTTGACAGTAGATGTTTTGTACACTACTCGTTGGTACAGTTTGTGATTCAAGGATTTTATGATTTAGAATCTTTAGAGGTATACACAGGTTGGGTTGAAGGAAGTAGCATATACAAACAGGTTTTCTTCATTGAAGTAGCATATACAATCTGACACATGAATTTTTGAGGTCTCAGTTGGATCTAAATATTGATACAGGTTTCTAGGTTCATCACAGTGTTTTGACTATTTCAGATTAACTGCATGTTGGTTGATGAATTTTGAGTCTCTAAATTTCTAATGGGTTATTTATGAGTCAAGGTCTTCATATGTCTTGATATGTGCCAGGAGAATCCAATTTGAAAATTCATGAAATGTGGTCCCTGGTGGAAGAGTGGAACTTTCTATAGGCTGGCACCTACGTACTAGTAAACATATTAGCTAGTACAATAGCTAGGGGGTTGTAGCTCCCTTCCAGTAGAATTTGGAGAAAGAGAGATGGTTGTAACCTTCTGTAGGTAGAAGCTTGCGTACTGGTATGAGTCTACACTAGTAAAATATTGTAGATAGACTTTCTTATTATTAAAAGAAGACAAAGACAACAACAATAGGTGGTTTTCACCCACATTGGGTTTCCACCTTAAATCTTAGTGTTCATGTGTGTTGCTTATGTGTAATGGTTTATTATGTTTATACTGCACATGGTTACTGTTTAATGACTGATGAAGTACTGATGCATTGATTAAAGATCAACATATGATGAATTAACTAAATCATAAGTTTACTGCATAAACTCTTGTTGCCTTAAATATAATTGTGTGTACATGCTAGTTCCCCTCTTTGAAGTAGTGTATATAAATCTGATTATGAAAATGAAAAATTCTTCATCTGATAATACTGATTCACCACCCCTCTCAGTATTATTTCCAAAAATTGGTATCAGAGTGGGTCCTTTAGAAGAAGCTTGATCACTTGAAGGAAGAACCATCAAGATGAATAATCACGAAATCATGGGATACATCAGACTTCTAGTCTTTGATAGGAGCAACTTTTCTTATTGGAAAATAAGAACCACAGATGTTATAGACATATTTGGGCACTGCAACCCCAATCACATATGTCGATAAACCAAGGGCACTTAAACCCGTAAAAGTGTTGTTTCACACCCTAAAGGATCATGGTCAGCTGATTACATCCTTTCCCAGAAGTTCCACCTGAAAAACTACTCAAAATTGGCCAAAACAGAACCAAATGATTGTTCCATGCTTATGGTGCGATGCATACTGGCTGCTACACTAGCCAGGTGCGATGCATACTGAAAGAGCCTTCTGTGGGGTACGATGGGCAAGAGTAGACAAATGGCAGAGACAGTTTGCTAAGTGGAAACCTAGGGAATCTTCTAGAAACTTCTCATATGACACTTGCCTCTCTAAATTCGCCCAGGGATGAGTAAGAGATCATGAAATCTCAAGTGGAACCAAGAAAACTATCAGTTAAATTGATTACTATCAAAAACCAGAGAATTCTGAATCACCCCTCTACAAATATCTATAAATGGATCCCTCATTTGAGAGATCTAGAGGCTGGAATTTTGTAATTTGTAAGGAAGTGTTGTTGGTTTCTCTTTGAGACATTGTATTGTTGGATGATCTTGCTTTTCATGAGGTGAAGAGGGTTTTCATGCTGGAAGGATGATGCTGGATCAGACAGCTGGGTTGTAATCCTCTCTTCTACTATCAATAAAGTTATTTGAGTTTTCCTCCATATACTAGTGTATTTTTGAATCTTGCTATTTGTGAATGCAATTGTATGGTTAAAGTATTTCTGATTCCACATTGTTTATGGTATTGTAGATCTCTATGCTTTGATGGTGTTTTGTTTCTTTACCTCTACAGGTATTCTCTAAAGTGAGACAAGTGGGAAAGGAGTGGCAAGCTTTATCAAGGGAGAGAGGAAACGAGCAAGGAGCCAAGTGAAAGATTCTGGTTGGTGCTCTCTCCTTCTCTCTTATCTATCATACATAAAGGAAATCACAAGTTACTTTGATCGTTTGTTTCTAAGATAGCTACCTGTCTTAGTGGGACAAGCAGATAAAAAAAACACTAGTTTTCCCATAAACAAAATGGTGACCATACTGGGGAACGAATAGTTTGTTTGTTTGTTACTGTTGTATGCTATATAAACTACAGATGGAGCCTAAAGTTAAGCCATCTAGCCTTCGAACTTCTCTTGCTATGAAAGTGCAAAGTAGATCAACGCTGCTTTAGTCAATCTTTGGGTTGGTTTATGAATTGAACATCTGACTTGAAAACATCTTAAATTCCCTTTTGGTAGCTCAATAACCTTATAAGATCATACCCCTGTACTTTGTTGTTATTTTCCATCATAGCTCAGCCTAAATCATTGAACTTAGTTGCAAATTTTGAGCAAAAACCAAGATCAGTTTCATTCCCTAGTCCATCACACTGTCTGTAACTGGCAGCCTTGATGCATTGCACCTCCCATGTGTTGCAGGTGAGATGCATGCCTGTTTCCCTTAAGGACAGGTGCGATGACTAAATGATAATGTTTCAGTGCTATTCAATAATTTTTCTGTTATGATAAGTATATCATTGTTGAAGCCTTCTTCCTTTACATTATTTAGCCTCCATTGATTAGGAACTGTGAATGTTTTTTTATGTAATTTTCATCATTTACAATCCTCCTTTGCAAATAGTAGCTTAATCGAACTGTCATCTTTTGATTCAAAAGTGTTGTAACTGTCGTTTTGAGTCAAGAAGAAGAGTGTCATAAAGTCTTCCTCTTATAGATAGTTGATCGTACTTTTCTCATTGTATTTGATTTGAACTGTCAGTATTTGAAGTGTCAAATGTAGTTTTCCATTTGAAATAGAAAGTGTCATTTTAGTATTCCTTTCATTTTGAAAAGCAATTGTTGAAGTGTCGCTTTGAAGAAAATAGTTCAGATCTATATTTAGTTTTCCTTTTTGGCATTATCACATTAAGGAAGCGGAAAAAACAAATACATACATGTGAATTTTCATTTAGACTGCATACGGAAAATGATTTAGGAAAAGTGCATTTAGTGTGTGCTCTCTGCTCTCTGTTGAAAGATCATACTCTTCTTTCCTTAGTAGCTAGGATTTTCATTGCTAAAAGAAAACAAATGACTGTTTATCATTTTAGATTACATATTTATGAATTTTACATCTACATCATGCGCTGAACTTTGAAAGACAAACTTATAAAAAATATTAACTCTAAAATAAACCTCAATGAACATAACAACGCTTTGGAACCTAATGCACAACATCTAGAAGTCTAGGCTAGAGATGTATTCTAGCGTCGTAAAACCTGGTAACTATCGTTTTCATCGAAGGTTTGGTGATTCCTCCTCTTTGATACGACAAGTGCCAGTACGGACTTGTGCTCCCCATATTGTCAAGTATATATTGGGAGACCATAATAGGTTGATATCCTTTATCCTTAGGAAGCTTTGTTTGCCGCCCTATCGATCACAATGCACTAAGCACAACATTCGGGAAGATTGATTGGCATATGTAAAGTCCTTGGTAATTTCTATTTAATTTACCACCAAGGTTTATATTGCAGTTTTGCAATTGGTTTGGTAATCCCTCTATCTAGATTTCCAGAGTAGTCACTTTCGTTCCTTTTCGACTCCCTAAAAGAAAAGGTCCATCTGAGCACTTGTCACTTCAGGCTCATTAAAAAGTGAAGGAGACTAGAGTCACCTTTAGCTTTTTCTCGACTCCTAAAAATTGAAAAAGAAATTTATGTCAAAGCATCATAAAATTTATTTAATTCGGAATAACATCCCTGTTCTTTCATTGATCTTAGGTTGAGGTAATGGAGTCCACCAATCAAGGATTTCCCCTTGGGGGGAATCCTAGTGCTTTCTCTTCTTGGGGAGATATTGGTTCTCCATATATGGCTACACTGTCCCTTCCATGAATCACAATTGGCCTGCCAGTATGGCTGTTCTCAACCTCTATCGTTCAAAACACCGTAATTCCTCAGCAATCGAATCAGCAACTAGATGATACTGGAGTTTCTCCCTCACCTTCTACTTCATTTATTTCTCCCTCTCCTTCTTCCTCTTCACTTGGGTGAAACTAGTGATACTAAAAACGAAGTAACTGAGAAGAAGAAGAAAGGGAAGGAAAAGAAGAAGAAGAAGCTAGTCAAGCAAGGGGACAACCATGCATCATCTGGCAAAAATCCGCACACCGAACCTTCCAAACCCAAATCTCCATGCATAATTTGCAAAGGAAACCACTTTCATTGAGATTTTCCTTGCATTCCGCATTCCTTGAGAGACTGGTCTCCCCGCTTGCACCATCCGGTGTCATCAACCTCTCTCAATCATGTTGAGAACACACCATCAACTAACGAAAATGAAGTCAATGGACAAAAAGGAAGATTCAGAGTTCCTTGTAGGTTGTGTGAAGGCGATCATGCCCTTCACCATTGTCCTTTTCTAGACAAAGACAAAAGTGTCTTGGATAACTATCCTGCTTCACCACAACAACTTCCGCCTAAATACAAGAAACTCTTGCCAAGTCTATCACTAGTTGAAAATCCGACTAACACACCTCAGTTGTCAGTTAGATCCCACTGTATATGTGGCTCACACCCTCGAATTTGAATTGGATTGTATTCCCATGTTAGATCCCATTGCATATATGGATTTCACCCTCACTTTTTATTTGGAAGATACTATGATAAAATGATTAATAAGGATGGTCGAGTAAGGGTCATCGTGTCGTGTATCATAGTTGGTAGGAAGTTTGTGTTGTATAAGTGAGACTAGGTTCGAGTCTCGATTTTTGTTAGGTCCCTATAATACTAGTGATTCCCCTATTACTATTGTCATTGTAGCCCTTATTGTTATCGTTGTGCCCCTAATGTCCCCATATTGTTATTATTGTTCACCATAGAAGCCCACTATGGTTATTATTGTGCCCATATATTATTATTGTTATGTCGGATTTGATTATATTATGACCCCTTAGACTCCTATATATAGCAAGGAGGTCTTGTCATTTGTAGCATCCAAGAATTGTTCATTTGTGTAATGTAAAGGAGGTTTTCCCCTCGAGGAGGCTGATTTTGAAGGAGTTGATCTATCTTTTCTTCTATTTTGAGAGTTATTTGCATAACATTTGGTACCAGAGCTTTGTATTCTAGGGTTTTTCTGCACCAAATAGGTCATCGTGGAATTTTCGCTATAATGGTTTTTATGAAATGTTTCAGAAGCTAAAAAATAGACCCATTTGATCTGAAATCACGCTAAACCTCGCGACCAAATTTCAGATCTTGTCTTGCTATGTGTTCGGATATATGATCCAATGAAGTTAGGGTTTTTGCAGAATCCAGAAATATATCTCAAACCAGTGACCTCGGGAAAATCACCATAACTTTCTTTTGAGCATCAGATTAAAATTTCATAAGATGGTACAAAGATAGGATGGCCTATAGTTTTCTGTGTACCATTTTCAGGTCCTAAGGTTGAAACAGTGACACGTGGCACTTCATACAAGTTCGTTCTACTGAACCAGTCTATAATCAGGTCATCCTGGGAGATTTGGCATAAATCTTCCTTGGAGAATCCAATCGTGATCAGACTTGCGGGGTTGGAAATAGAATTCAGAGGACTATCGCAAGATGCAATTTTAGCCCTCAATGATATGAAATTACAAAGATACAACAAATTCAATATTGAGCTCCTACAATGTGAAAAAAGGTGTGTAGTTTTTTTTTTTTAAGTTTTGCACAAGTTTGGTTTGAAAAATTAGTTTGAAGGAATTAAAAGGGCATAGTGAAGCATTATTAATTGATTCCGCGAAGAAAGAAAATGGAAACACCTAGTAAGTACGTTGAAAGCTCTAGCATGACTCGTGAATAAGAGGAAGAAATGCAACATGATGTATCAAAATTATGAGACCAAGTGCAAACAAATTCACTCTCACAAAAGTAACAGAAGCTAAGATGGATAGTTTAAAGAAAAGAGTGGAAGATAAGATGGATGGAATGAAATCTAAGATGGACGGTTTAAATAAAGGCGTGGAAGCCAATATCGATGGTTTAAAGAAAGACGTGGAAGATAAGATGGATGGTATAGAAGAAAAACTTAAATGGGACATGGAAGATTGGAAGACAGGCATGAAAGCTAAGATGCATGGTATATGAAGAAGTCTGATGGCAAGGATCCTGGAACATGGATACTATAGATGGAGAAATATTTCGATCTCCATAATATGAAAAACACACAAAAGTTACGGATTGCAACTTTATATTTGGAACCAAATCAGTTTGTATTGTATCGATGGCTTTGCTCTCATAAAAAAATTGTCACTTGGACAATTTTTATGAATGAAATGACAACACATTATGAGGATACAAAAGGAATCACTTTTTTTAGCCAATTCATAAATCTAAAATAAAATGGTTCAATGATGGAGCACACTGAGGGCTTCCAAAAACTAAATATAAGATTAAAAGATATTCCAGAGGAGCATAGGATTGATGTGTTCATGGGGACTTTAAAGGATCACTTCCAACATGAGGTTCACCTTTCGGAACTTGATACATTGGAGAAGGCATTCAGGTTGGCAAGAAAAATGGAAAGCAAAATTATAGCCACAAGGAAGCCTACCACTCACAACTATAAACACGGAAGTGTTTTTGACCATAACTTTCCACAACCTACAAGGTTAACACCACAACAATTGGAAGAAAAAGGAGCAAAAGGGATTTATTACAGTTGTGATAGAAAATACACTAAAGGTTATAAGTGTGATGAGAAAAAAATATTTTACATATATTGTGAAGAGGAGGAAGAAAAGTAACAAGAAACATCAAAAGAAGAGGATATACACTAGGAACAAACACTACAGAAAGAAGAAATGAATCTGACAATATCTTGTAATGCATTGTCTGGAATTACCACTCCTCAAACGATCAAGATAGAAGGACATATCAAGAAGAAAAAGGTAATAGTGTTGATTTATTGTGGAAGTACCCAGAATTTTATTCATTGTAAGATAGCCAAGGAATTGAAGTTCTTCCTATATCCAATATGAAAGTGTCAAGTGATGATTGGGAGTAGAGGAACCATAAATTTCTCTGGAAAGTGTCATAATATCAAGCTATCAGTGGGAAAATATGTATTGAATAGCCCGATGCTTTCCATTCCAATGGGTGGTGCTCGGGGAAACTTTTAGGGGCTAATATTCACAAGTGAGCTAGTTTTCCATGTTTTTTCCCAAAAAAAGATTTTCCAATTTTAATTTTTTCTAAAAATGATTCGCCAACATTCTATAGTATAAAATTATTTTACCCTAAAAATCACCAAAATTTTATATAGACTAATATAAAATCATTACAAATCTAAATATGTTTACTAAAATATTGCCAAACATTTTACAATTTGCATGTTAAGGACTATTAAGATTCGCCAAGGCTTCTAAACATTAAGATAAACTTCCATCCTTAAAATTTTCCTTGGTGGTGTTGATGTTGTACTAGGAGTCCAATGGCTACAATCGTTGGGTAAATAGCTTTTATTATTTAAGAACATTTCATGAAATCTTATTCGAAAAGAAAGGAATTTGAATTAAGGGCTATCACAGGGAAACCAGGAAAGATAATCAACTATAACGGAATGAAAAAGATTCTAAAGAAAGAACAATGAGGTGTAATTGCACAATTATGTTCACTAGAGGTTCCCACATTGGAATCATCTATTTCTCCAGATCTCCAAAAAGTCTTGGACAATCATTCGAAGGTATTTGAGACTCCGAAAGGCCTCCAACCTATTCCTAATCATGATCATGCTATTCATTTGATTCCAGGAAGTGTTCCTCCAAACATCAGGCCTTACAGATATCCTTATGCCCAAAGAGTGAAATTGAATGTATGGTTGCATAAATTCTAGAGGCTGGGATAATTCAACCTAGTCAAAGTTCTTTTTCTGCTCCAGTAGTATTGGTTCACAAGAAGGATGGGTCATGGCACATGTGTCCCGATTATAGGGAGCTCAAGAAGTTCACTATTAAAGATAAATTTTACATTCTTGTGATTGATGAATAATTGGATGAATTACATGGATCAATTTACGTCACCAAGTTGGATCTTCGTTCAAGAAATCATCAAATCATAATGAAGACTAAATATATTCCAAAAAAGCATTTAGAACTCATGAGGGTCATTATGAATTTTTGGTCATGCCTTTTGGCCTTACCAATGCACCTTCTACATTTCAAGGTTTAAGGAATTCCATTTTCAAACCCTTCCTTAAAAAAATAGTGTTAGTATTTTTTGATGATATACTAATCTACAACAAGTCTTGGAAGGATCATGTTCAATAGGTTGACATGGTCCTCAAACTATTGGAGGAGAAACAATTATATGCAAAAAGCTCCAAATGTTTCTTTGGAGTGCAAGAGGTGGAATATATGGGTCATCTTGTATCTCATGAAGGTGTGAAGGTAGACCCTAACAAAATTAAAGGCATTAAGGAATGCAAAATCCCCACATCCATAAAGGATCTACGAGGCTTTCTCAGGTTGACAGGGTATTATCACAAGTTTGTTAAGAATTATGGGTGAATAGGAGCACATCTAACAACATTATTGAAGAAAGATGGATTTTCATGGACTCCAGAAGTAAGGAAGGCCTTTGAACATCTTAAAGAGGCAATGTGCCAAGCATCGGTCTTAGCTACATGAACTTCACAAAAACCATTGTTGGGGAATGTGATGCCTCAAGAAATGGAATTGGTGTTGTTTTAATGTAAGAAGAAAGACCCATTGCTTTGGAAAGTCATCCAATTAAAGGAAAGTATTTACACAAAGCTATTTATGAGAAGGAAATGTTGGAAATACTACATGCACTTAAGAAATGGTGACCCTACCTAATGGGAAGACAATTCAAGGTAAAAATGGATCATGATAGTCTTAAATAACTTTTAGAACAAAGATTATCTTCAGAAGAGAAGAAAAAATTGGTCACAAAGATGTTAGGTTATGAATTTGAAATCATCTACAAAAAAGGGAGGAAAAATATTGCAGCAGATGCACTCTCAAGAAAAGATGAGGATGTCAAAGCATAGCTTTGTGCCACTTCTATTATCCAACCAAATTGGATAAGTGAAGCAAGGGATGAATGGAAGAATGACAAAGAAGTGTGGGTACTCATTGAAAAGATACAATAACATCCCAGTACATGTGATACATTTAGCTAGAAAAATTATTCGTTATGGTACAAAGATCACTTATACCTATGTGAGAATTCTGAACTCAAACAAAATATTCTTATGGAATTGCACACCTCTCCCTTAGGAGGGAACTTAGGACTTTTAAAAACTTACCTCAGGGTTAACAATGATTTTTTTTGGTATGGACTTAAATCGTATATTCAAAGTTTTGTGGCAGAATGTTTGTTTTTCCAACAAAATAAAGTTGAAACAATTATGACCCCAAGTCTATTACAACTTTTATCCATTCCAAGCCAACATTAGAAGGGGGTTTCAATGGATTTTATCACAGGATTACGCAAGTCCGAAGGAAAGAGTGTCATCGTGGTGGTAGTTGACATACTTTCCAAGTATGCACACTTTTGTGCATTATCACATCCATTTAAAGCCAGTAGAGTTTCTATTGCATTTATGGAAAAAATTCAAAAGCTACATGGAAACCCAAAGATTATTATAAGTGATAGAGATCCCATTTTCATTGGAGATTTTTGGAAAGAATTATTTTCTTGCCTTGATACTCAGCTAGCTCATAGCTCATCTTATCATCCTCAATCTGATGGGAAAACTGAGATAGTAAAGAAATGTTTGGAAGGATATCTTCGTTGCTTTGTATCTGATAAAGAGACACAATGGGTCAAATGGTTGCCTCTGGCTGAATTGTGGTATAACACTTCCTTCCATACAGCAACGAAAATGACCCCATTTATGGCACTTTATGGGTATCATCCACCATCCATCACATCATATTTATGAGAAAATTCTAAGGTTCAAGCAGTGGAACATCACATCGAACATCAACAACAAGTCCTCCAACTCTTAAAGGATAACCTCGTGTTGGCACATAATAGAATGAAACAACAGGTAGATCAAAATCGCAGTGAAAGAAGTTTTGATGTAGGTGTTTGGGTATTCCTACAGCTACAACCATATAAAAAAATGTCCCTCAAGCAAGCTAAGAAGGATAATAATCACCAAAGTATTATGGTCCGTACAAGGTGTTGCAAAGATTGGTACTATGGCATACAAATTGGAGCTTCCTGCAGCTTCTCGATTGCACCCAGTTTTCCATGT
>APFE030859456.1:0-25487 GCA_000404065.3 Pinus taeda
GGATATAGGATAGGGGACCTCCCTACCAAATATTTAGGAACTATGCTAGACACATCTACCCTTAAAATAGGAAATTGGAAAAATATCCTTGAGAAGATCATGAAAAGGCTGGATAATTGGACTTTCCGTGCTCTGAACCTAGCAGCAAGGGTAGTGCTGTTCAAAGCCACCATACAAGCTATTTCGATATATCCATTATCCGTGATGGCTGCCCCTAAAGGAATTTGTAATAAACTGGTAGAGATTTATAGAAAATTTCTATGGGGGGGGCCGAAGCAACAAAAGAAGTGGGCCCTCTGTTCATGGAATAGTCTAACCAAACCTAAGGAAAAAGGTGGCTTAGGCCTCAGAGACCCATGGACCTTAAATCAAGTACTCGCTGCCAAATTAAGATGGAGATGGCTACAAGGGGGACCGGACTTATGGAAAGAAATGTGGACTGCAAAATATAATATGCCTCTCACCCCTGAAGAAATTCTAAGGGAACAAAATATACCTTAGGGATCGGATATTTGGAACTTATCCACCCAAAGCAGGGATTTAATAGACAGACATATATTCTAGGAAATAAGAGGAGGTCAGATAGCGAGATTTTGGGATGAATCCTAGCAGCAAAGGGAGAAAATGTTGAACCTTCAAGGTATGCAGGAGATCTACAGAACAGGTGTGGATAGAGGCCTCCTCACGGTTAAAGATTACTGGATTGCAGAACCTGGAAATGAGGAATGGCGAGAATGGAAACCTCTAGAGGAATGGAAAAGGAATGCCACAGAAGATCAAAAAACAACTTTCGGAAAGGAAATAGACTCCAGGAAGATAAAAAAGAGAGACGGTAGAGACATCCTCCGATGGGGCAAAGAAACGAAAGGGATATTTTCCATAAAAGAAGCATACAAAGTTAAAACCCAGGATGATCCGAGGGAGGAAGAACAAAAGTGGAAAAGGATATGGAGAACAAAGTGGTGGCCGAAGATTAAACTGTTTGCATGGTTGGTTGGAAGAAAGCGGATTTTAACATGGGACAGAATACAAAAAAGAGGCTTATCAAGCCCAGCAAGATGTTGCCTCTGTAATTCAGAGGAAGAAGATTAGGAACACCTGCTTAATGGATGCAGCGCGGCTCAATTCCAGTGGGAGAAAATGAAAAGTCTATTCGCGACAACAGCAAGAAACCCGCGAGACATAATTCAAACCCTTAGCGATTGGGGAGAAGGAAAGTTTCAAAGCAAAATAGTTAGAAGAGCGTGGAGCATATCAGCAGGCTTCAATGTTTGGAATCTATGGAAGGAACGAAATAGCCGAATATTTAAAGGGAAGTCCTCAGGTACGGAGGAAATATGGAAGAGAATGCTAAGGCAAATAAAAGAGTCAATCCTAGCAGAGAATTGGCCAGATGAGGATTGGAAAACTACGGAAGCTGAAACAAAGATTCTAAAGAAGTTGAATGTAGAACAGGGGATGATCTACCATCAAAAATCCAAACCGAACCATCAATTAGCAAATCAAAGTCGTGCGGCTTATAGAAAGCCTCCAGAAGGGTTTATTAAACTCAATTTCGACAGAGCTGCTAAAGGGAATCCTGGTCCAGCGGGTTTTGGTGGAATATTCATAAATGGAGAAGGGGTTGCAGAATGGATCTATGCTGAACATGGCGGAACAATGACCAATAATGAGGCAGAATTCATGGCGGTATATCAAGGCCTTAAAATTGCAAGAAGAAATGGTTATAGGAAGTTAGAAATTGAAGGGGACTCCACGTTGGTTATTAATTCGATAAGGAAATTAATCCAAGGAAAGAATTGGGAGAAGGTAGTGAAAAGCTGGCGAAGTGCTAGCACAGTTCGGGACATAGAGGAAATGTTGACAGGAATCGACTTCAAGATCACTTCGCATGTTAGACGAGAGGGCAATAAACCCGTGGACTGCCTGGCGAACTGGGGAAGCAAAGAACAAATGGAGCCAATAGATGACAGTTGGACCAATCAGGTAATGTTGGCAAGATGGGACGGGCTAAAACAGCTCATTAGTAAGGATAATCATGATGCAGAACAAGCATAATTTCAACCCCGCGTTGAGAGGGAGAAGGAGATTAAGACATCATCCGGTGGCAATTAGGAGAGGACAGAAGGGCGGCGCCCTAAACACCCTGTCAGCGATAATTAATGATTTCGCAGCAAGACAGGGATGCGGCCGAAAACAAAAAATGATTCACAATCCCAAAGCGAGCATTCGGGGTATTAGTGGCATGCGAAAGGGGGAGCATTCTCATCATACGAGCAAAGGTGGTAGGGATGCTATAAGGAGGAACACAGGAAGAATGTCTAACAACAGAAATCCGAAGAAGGTGACGAGTGAAGAGGCGACCTAGCAGAGAACCCCTAACCAACACCTCAATCGATCGAAAATGGGTGAGCGAAGAGATAAGGTTGTCCAAGAGGAGAAGGTAGTGGCTGAGGGCAGGCACTGCGAATGGGTCAGGGCTAAAATCAAAATCGAAAGCTCGGAGGAGTTAGACTGCAGGAAGGTTAAAGAACCCAGAGGCAAGCGGTTTGAAACTGGGCAGAGCAGTAGAGGCTCGAAGCAAGCAAAGGAGGGAGAAGGGCGAAAACAACAGATGAAGATAGGAAGAGGACGCCCCCTTCAAGCCACCAGTAATGCGGAGGGTAATAGGACTCAGAAAAGACGTAAGAGAAGGAACAAGTCTATCAGTCAGACTGTGCATGAGGCTGAACAAGCCTATAATCTGGATTCAAATGCTCACATAAGGAAAATTATCGAGGCCATGGAGGAGAAGGTGTTAGAGGAGCCCTCTGATCCAGAAATGAATGATTGGTCCCTGCAGCTGCCGGACCCTGGTCACACTCGGGGCAGACTCACTTTGTACCGCCACGCACTTCACACTTACTGGGTCCTGAAGCACCTTCTAGCCAAGGCCATGGAGCAGGTTGCGGCTGAGATGGTGGAGATGGCGCAGGACACAGCAGCGGCGAAAAAGGAAGTTGCAAACGTGGAGGAGCTGGTAAGGCAACAGAACGAACTCCTCAAGGA
This sequence comes from Pinus taeda, assembly GCA_000404065.3. Lineage (NCBI taxonomy): Eukaryota > Viridiplantae > Streptophyta > Pinopsida > Pinales > Pinaceae > Pinus > Pinus taeda. The sequence goes on from APFE030859456.1 coordinate 3,049, forward strand.
AATCAAAGCTATGCTGATGGAGCAGAGGAAAGACAGAGTCAATATCAACATCGACTGAGGACCTTCAGTGCTACAAAAGGCCTGGTTTCTGCTCCTTTTTTTCCTTTTTGCATGTCGAAAACCCTGTTTCTTAGAAGCTTCATCTGGTTCGCCCTTGCGGCAGTAGCTTAGGGGGTTAGTCTATATGGATCGAGCATAATTTAGTTTGAGGGATAAATCTCGGTGTAAAAGGCTTTATGTGTTCTTACCAGTTTGACAGTAACCAGTTTTGAAAATAGTATTGACTCTTGTTAATATAGGATCCAACAGATCTGGTTTCCCTTCGGGGCAGATTGAGGAGCCTAAGTTTTGTACTTTTATATATTTCTGTAGATAATAAATTACCGCAGTTCACAAAAAAAAAGTTGTAATAACGTATTAAATGGAAATGACATCTTTGTCGTGTTGTGATATCGCAGGCGTAACAATTGACCGCCATGATCTTCTCTGCCCGATCAATGGTGGAGAAGGCAGTTCCCCCCTCCCCCCACCTCTTCAACAATTAACAAAGGGGTGGGATCCTAAATGCAGTTTTACATCAAACCATTATTGCAACGTGTTGAGCACAAAAGTAGTTCAGACTCATCCCCCTCCCCCAAAATCTGCTAGCGACCGTTGTCGAAAATTCCCACGCCTATTTTGATCGTTTCTCCTCTCGCCACATCCACTCCGTTGTTGCCACCTACCCACTACCCGTTACATAATTTTAAAATTGTTATCCAATCGTATACATTTCCACCATAAATACCCCGCACCCATATCAAGTCTCATAAATGGTTAATTCCCCTCTTTATATAATAAACCCATAGTTTTCCTATATCCCTTTTATGCATTTTGTTAAGGAAAGATGTGTACCAAGATCCAGTACAACCTCAGCAAAATGACCTAGCATACAACACTTGCAAGTCGACCAATTACCTAGTAACCATAATTTCATGAACTTGTATTCTTTCCAATGTCTTCTTCAAAGTGAACATATAGAATGACTCAAGAAAACCCCATGTTCCCACCTATGATAGACCTGGACCATTTTCCATTAGTGTACAAAGAGTACAAGATTTCAAAGACACAATGTGAATTTCATTTGTATGAGTTACATAACTGGTTGAAACATAAATTCGTTGACCTCAACTATGAATAGAGCTAGTGAGATTCTTTCCTACCTCAATTCATATTCCCACACACTCACCCCTTCCCCGAACATGTGTCATGATATCATTTTAGGTATATTCCTAACTAAAGGGTTGTTGTTGCATAAAATAACGACATTATGTTTATAGTTACAATTCAATCCATTTTTCAAATGTTACAGATTGAATCCCTAACTCCACCACATCTTTTTTCTATAGAATCCCTCATCTATCTCTACAAAAATCTTACCTTCCATCAACGACTAAGATTTTTGAGGTTTTTCTACCTAATGCTTAGTTTCCTAGAACTAATCCACCTTACCTAGCTTCAACGTTTCCAGTATGACCAAACAAATAGTTTCAATAATTTCCTATTTGATATGTTATCAATTTGACCAATGGGTTGATGACATCATCCTAGGTTTTTTTTCAGTATTTTCTAAAGATAAGAAGCCTTCTATTATCTTCAATTACAATGAGTTCTTAGCACAAGCTATCCATGATCGGTTCATGAATTTTTCTAGAGAAGGGGCCTTCAAACATGCATCAATCCATGTATATTTGTTTTTTTCTATCAGTCACACATGTTTTCAATTCCACTACAAAAGTTACATGAATTGGGAAACCCACAATCTGTGATTCATTGGACCTCACTAGTTAGGAAAAATATAAATGCATTCTCTTTCAATGACTACACAAATCATTTTTTATACACAGTTTCTTGTTTACTTAATAGTGATTTAATCCCTAGAATTTCTCCTGAAATTAGAAGGATTCTTCATCCTAGTGAACAAACAAAGATAGGAGATTGGTATCTATACCAAACTATATAGAGATTAGAGTGTATTGTTGTGAGCTTCCTCCATACAGGTTACCAACGTGTGTACATATCATAATTTTTGCATTGGAATACATTAGGAAGATGGTAAACATGGATGAGATGCACTTTGTGTCAGCTAAGAGAAAGTCCCAATTTAAAATAAAAACTCAAGTTGGACCTTTCATCTATAATTCCAGAACAACAATAAAGAAGGAAGATATTCTCTTAAAGGAAATGAAATATAAAATTAGTTTTTCCTCGTCTTATGATCCCTTAGGGATCATTTCCAAGATAAGGGTAGAATAAAAAACTACTCCTTATGCTCATACTCCTAGACCAGAGAGCAGTATATGAATCAGGAGGAGGGGAAAGAGAACACATTGTAGGAAGTAGAAGAGAAGATTTTTAGTCCTATAACATCTCAGAATCTAGTTCCCTAAGAAAAACACAAAAAGAGAGTAAGGGAAACCAATTCCCCTTTAGTTATAGAAATCCAACAAACCGTTTTTGGGATGTACAAGAAGAAGAAAAATAATCCTCATGAGGACTCCTTTCAATAATAAATCACACAGACTACACTATTCTTGATAGGCCCTCATGATACTACCTTTCCCCGAATTGAGGAAATTTTTACAAGGTCATCAACATCTTGAGCTTCTCAAGAGCTATTGGAAACATCCCAAACATGAGAATTAGCCCATGGTCAGACTGAACCAACCATTTTTTCTAGGTACGAGGAAGTAAGAAGGAAAAATGAAGCATTGAAGGCTACCACTTATACACAACTCTAGAAACAAACTTTAGCTTCCCAACGAAGATTGTTTTCTGCCTTTCACATTGAAAAGGGTTGATGCAAATGGCATTCCTTGAACCTAAAATCCCATTTCCCAAGGTTGTTGAAGACTATAAGGAATCAATATTTTCCTTTGACTCAAAGGAGATTCGTCCTATTGACCAGATTGATTTACATAAATAAGTTGGGGAAATTATCTATTCAACTTTAACCAGTTCAACCATGGAAAAATCTAAGTTGCAGGTTTCATTGAGTAATATTAAGTCCCAGCTCAAGATGGAAAATATCTATTCTATAGCAAGGGATACTAAGATAAAACCTTTTGGAGGATCTAGTAATTAAATTGGGATATGATCATAGCAATGTTAAAGTTGCTAAGGAAATCATTAACAAGAAAAAAGTTGGCATTCAGACATTGGGAAAAAAAATTAAAACCCCTTACTACTGAAGATCCTTAGACTAAAGACATTGGTGAACTAGAGAAGGAAAAAGAGAACATGTTCACAATTATAATTGAACAAAATACACATATACAAAAGATGGAGACAGAATTAGAGACTTTGTTAAAGGATAAATAACAACAATCAACTCAAACAACAATTATTAATTTAGGAGCAATTCCAATTACAGGTATTTCAACCACAGGGGCTTCCACTTCAGCAATTACTATAGCATAAGAGATACAATCCACTGAACCTGCAACTAATCTAGCCAAGGCCATGGGAGATCTATCATTGAGGGGATAGGAAATTGAGAAAATGAAAGCACAACTTCACAGTCTCCAAGAACATAAAATTAAGATTGAAAATGCATATGTGGCAGAAATCCAAAAGAGTCACAGGCTGACTCAAAGAATAGACACTTTGGAAAATGAATCAACAATTACTCAAACACTTGCATAGGCCAAAGAAAATATATGGCAATACATAAATGAACCCATGACATATTTGTACCCATCAATTGAAATTCTATGTGAACAGGAAGCATTCCTAGAAAAATCAAAGGAATTAATAGCAGAAGTTAAGAAAGAATTGGGTAACAAACCAGGATATTCAACATCATTAGTGAGGATTTTAAATTCAAAAACAAAAGAAGAGCTCGAAGAATATGACATATATGACAAAACTGAAACAATTCTAGAGGTTAGAAAGATTCACATCATAAGAAATTTAATGCTGCAACTTGAAAACAAATGCCACAATTTAGAAGCCAGCCTCCAAAATATTCATAGAAAGTTTAATGTTTTGCATCGAAAGGGACGTACGGGTTTAAGGGGAATTTTAGATAAGTTTATTACACTTGAATAATACCAGAAAAGTTTGTATTCAATAGCCACACACAAAGCAAAATTTGCGAAGATCGGAGGGACTATTACAGGGATGGATTTCATTGAGGGTTTGAATTTTGAATTGTTGATTCAATATGAAATAAAAAATTTGTTTGTAGTCAAACAAACTTTTTAGAAGTACACTAAATTCGATGAGACTTACAAAAGGGTAATCAAATCCACTATTCGAGATGAGGAAAGATGGGAGAAAATATGCTTGCTCATTGATTGAATTATCAAACAGGTTTTACAACAATAATTTTGAAGCTTCCAGCAACAACAAGCGGGTTTAGAGAAAGAGGTCGACAAATAATCAAAAAAACAGAAAAAAAACAGTAGATTTTTGGGCCAACTCATCAACAGCAGCCTCAAATTTAGTGCTAGAAAACTTAAGCAATTTTATTTTCCTATGTTTCCTCTATATTAGAAATATTTGTGTTTTCAAAACATATATTATTTTGTAAATGTATTTAATTTGGAATTTGATCTCAGATGTAATATTTTTCTATAAGTAGTTAGAAATAAGACTTAGAAATGATTGAACCATTGTGATAGACTTTTGAGCATACTTGTATCCTTCAAAGTTATTTCTAGAATAACAAAAGGATTCTCGATTCATTTCAAAACACATTGTGTTCCTGTAAGTCTTTCTTTGTTATTATTTTCACTCTGTTTTATTTGCATATGTTTTGAAGTTTATGGGAGTTCTAGGTAAGATAATATTGAGTTTCTATTTGTCTGAAATCTCCTATGAGGTTAAAATCTATTACAAAGATTAGTTGATTAAATTGTTTGTTTGATTTAACTCCTCTACATCAACAAATTGTCATCTTCCCTTAAATTTTCTTAACCATATATTATTTGGCTGTAAAAGTATTTTACACGCATCTGCTATATATGATGGTTAGATTAAATGTGTGATGTTTAACAAATCATATAATTTCTAAAGTTTCAATCTTGTCCATCTAAATCAAAGCTAAATTACAGTTTAGAGGTGAAGAATAAACCCTTCTATCTAATCATATGTAATTAAGAATTACAACTATTCAAATAGTTTAGAGATTTGGTCATCCAAAAAACATTAAAAACCAGCAAAACATTCTAGATGGTTTGGCGTAATTCCTAACCTAGAATTATCTATGGAGGTAAAACATCAAATTGGCGTTGTTGCAGTGGAATAAAATTCTTGAATTATTTTCCCTGTGACAACGATTAAAGCTTAACTTTTAACAGTGAATAAAAGGTTAGTAGGCTCAAATCATTCACTTGGTGATTCCACAAAAATAAAATGGCTTCACGTAGACACACTAGGTCTCTCTCATATCCAAAACTTTATTTTCCACTATTAAATCCTAAGAGATTGGTAAGAATTGCCTCTGCAAGACAAAGACTAGAAGCCTCTACTTCTTCTTTTGTAATACATTCATTTAAAATTGTTTATGAAATTGATCCTTTTAGACCTGTTCCAATTCCTATTGAACTATCAGATCTACCACCAAAAGTGTTAGAATTGTTATCTAAAGGAGTTGATTTGCAATCAGCTCTCCTTGTTTATCATCTCGAATCTTATCAGATTCCTAAACCTCTTTCAGCATCTCCTACATGGAAAAAATAATTAGGTCTAGAATTACCATAATTAAAACCTAGTGATTTTATTTCTTCAATAGTTCACACTTACCCAGCTACTTTTGTTAACTTTGAGGACAATTTTCCTGTTTACAAAAATCCTTTGTTTGATAGTGAAGGAAAGTTTGGTCCTGGAGAACAGAAATTAATAATACAAACACCAAGAAAAACAAAAACTTCCATAAATTCTTCGAGCTTACCTTCACTCCCTACAACTCCCAAAATTTCATCCTCATCCCCTTCATCCTATTCATATTCTCAAATCTCATCCTCATCTTCCTATAATCAAATGGTCGGTATTCAACCCATCATTCGGTCTTGTTATGCAGCCTTAGTTCTTGCCAATCAGCTAAATAATTTCCTAGATGGATATCTAAAGCACTTACCTAGATTCAATGGTGAAATTGGTTTGTCTACTGAAGGTCATCTAGCAGCTTTCTTAGACTTTACTGATAATATTAATATAGAGTATGAAGATTGTCTACATGAAATTGTTTGTTCAATCTCTTGAAGGAAATGTTAGGATTTGGTTTAGACGATTACGAGCTAATTCAATCCCTTCTTGGAATGAATTAGTTGCTATTTTTAAAAACCAATGGGATGTTTAAAAGGATCCAGTTAACTATTTTACTTAATTTGATGACCCAAAAAGTAACCCTTGTGAACCTATGGCTGATTTTATAAAGAGATTTAACAAAAATTACAATAAAATGCCACCTGATTGTAAGCCACCAGTAGCTGCTACTAAGGTCAAGTTCTCTAAAGGATTTGATGATGACTTTGCATTTATGCTCAGAGAGAGAACTTCTGTAACGCTAGCAGACATGCAGACTAATGCTATTGAGGTTGAGGAAAATAGACCAACCTCAACCAAACTCAAAGCAAAGGCTAGAAAAGTTTAAAGAAAAATAAAAGCTAGGGAAGAAGGAGGTTCTTCTTCTAAAGGAAAAGCAGAGGATCACAAAATTGATGAAATCACTTCCTTATTTAGAAATATTTCAAATAGGATTTCAAAGATTGAAACATAACCTAGAATTGTTCAATAAGCATCAAATAGACCTCAGGATCGGTACAAAAGACCTTTCCAACCCCATATCTTACAAATACGCAATCCTGATCAACAAATTCAACCATCGTTGATGATTGGTGATCAAGAAACCAAAGAAACTGGACCATTAGTTACTAATGCAATAAATTATTTCAATAATAAATCATAGCAGAATGTTATTATTCTAGTTTCCAATGATCAATCTTTAATTCAAAATAAAAAAGTTCACGGGTTTCTAAATATCAATCCTTCTCAGAGTTTATAATAGATGAATTAAAAAAAAGGTATGATTCGAGGCCTATACCGAGCCCTAGTAGGTCACCCAAGAATTTTACAATCAATGAGCCTCTAGTAAAAACTACTGAAACCCAAACAACTGTAATTCAACCATTAACTCAACCTAATGAACATAATATTTTTCAAAAAAATGTTCTAACAATTTTCAATGTAGAAAAAGAGTTAGAGAGAGTCAAAATCCCTGTTCCACTGTTTGAACTCTCCAAAAACCCAAGATACAAAAACCAAGTATCAGAGTGAATCCAATACTCGAGAATAGCTGTTAACAGGGACATGAATATTTTGCATGATGAAAAACCATCAGTGGTTTTTCATCCTAGTCTGAACATGATTGATGAGAACGCTCCCCCCCTTTTATGTCACTCTCAAAGTTCATGATTTTCATCTATACAATTGTATGTTAGACTTTGAGGCCTCTCACAATTTCATGCTGAAATTAATCATGGATCAATTGCAATTACAAATTACCAGACCTTACCGTGATTTGTACACCTTTGAATCCAAGAAAATTCCCTGTCTCAGACTAATTAAAGACCTAGTTGTAACTTTAGCACAAATCCCTGTAAAATTTGTAGTACTATACATTGTAGTCACAAATATCCCTCCCAAATTTGGAATGTTGTTATCAAGATCATGTTGCGCAAAAATAGGGGGGAATATGTAGATGGACATGTCCTATGCTATTATCCCTGTATATGGGGGTGAACATCTTAGGTTATACAGAGAGGTAAGATTCATTACACTAGTACAAAATGGCTAATTAATTACTAAAAAAATGACTAAAATTTGCACATAAACGACCATTTTTCAATCGGTGACTAGTAGTAGCTAATTTACAGTATCCTTTAACGTGGCCAATTTTTAGTCATTTTTAGCTTAGTCATTAATTGGTTGTCTCAATTTTGTCATCTAGTAGTACATTGAGTCATAAATTTAGTTATTAATTTAGTCATTGATTTAGTCATTAATTGCCACAATTACTGACCAAATATACAACAAAATATATTACTATATGATCATCCGAAAAAACCAATTAATGACCAAAGAAATATGACCAAAATGTTGGTCATGTTATAAGATAATGTAAATTAGCTACTAATAGTCATATATATGCAAATTTTAGTCATCGTTTGAAACCAATTAATGACCAAAGAAATATGACTACATTTTGGTTATGTTATAAGATACTGTAAATTAGCTACTAATAGTCATATATATGCAAAATTTAGTCGTCATTTGTAATCATAAATTTATAATTTTCCGTAGTCATTTATATTTTTTGGTAGTTTCCTATTCATTATATAAATGACTAATTTAGTAGTTTATACTCATTTCATTTACTTTCATTAATAATCATTATAAATGACTGATTTAGTCGTATATTCATTTTATTTGTGTTCATGATTAATCAATGTAAACTACTAATTTAATAGTTTTAGATTGATTTTATGCATTCATTATTAATCAACATAAATTAATTAGTATGATTTAAAAAATGTCATACAATGTGCATTATCATCTAATATGAAAATGCAAAGTTGCATATGTTAATTACAATACTAAAAAAATATCAAGTGTAACTGTAAATAATTTCAACCACATAAATTATATTATACGAAATGTTAAGTATTACAATATAAATTTCCAACATAATATTGATTGGACTACAATTTACAGACGAAATGATGTTTCATCACTTCAAAACATTATCATTGTGTTACCAATGCATTGCACGTGAATTCACCAACTCTGAAGACTTGACCATCAGTCTCTATGTGTGTGTTTTATGCGGGATATTGGCTCTAAGGGTATCCCTAGACCATATCTCTTCCCTCTCTCTCTTTGCATTTGTCGCTCCAGTGTTATTTCTCTCCTCTCTCTTCAATTCTTGCTTCTTACCATCAATATGGAGTTCATTTTCTAAAAACAAAAGAAAATACAATGCAGAGTGTAAGACATGAAATACAATGAACACAAAAATATAAACTAAAGTAGACTATAAAGAGTTTATACGACATATTCCTCAACATCAGTAATGTCAAAGCCATTTCCCCATACAAGTAAGAAACTCGAACAAGTTTTCTTCAGTTGGGCAATAATGGTCACTATAATGTGGTCAAATGACCTGTATAAACAAAGCAAATAAAATGTCACCATAAAAAAGAACACCTTAGTAACTCAGTATTCAACTTTCAAGGAAAGCTTAAGCACAATCATGTCAACTAAGTTACATGCTAAAAAGCTCATGCTGTAGATAACTTGTGAAAACAAATAATCTGAGGTGTGATGTTTAATCCTTATGGTTTTATTCATAACAACATTTCATTTTATAACATATGAACTTGGTCAAGTATATAAACAACATGTGCTTCAATAACAACATGAAAGTAAACTTTTATGATAGCCATGAAAATCTTTTAACAAAAAATAGCTACAAGGATTCCAATCAATATCGTGTAATACTAATTTCATCTTCAAGCTTTGGTTGTTATCTAAATGGACATGATACCAAGTATTTTCAATTTCATAGTTAAAATACAAAACAAAATCAAAAGAAACATCCAAAATACAATCAAACAATAAAGAGAGGATATCATGGAATGGACATTGCGATTATAAAACGTATGTTTACTTATCCACTGATGTCATGTCTAGCATTCCTAAAATATTTGTTTACCCAAAATAACCATGAGGTGAAAGAATCAAAACACTAAAAACCATAGGAATCCCTACTACAAACATTTCCAAAGTTGATGGCTCAGGTGCTTGAAGGATCTCTAAAAACAAATGATCATATCCAAGACATGCTCTACATTGTCTCCCCATCCTTTTTCCATTCACATTTATGGTAACCTGCCCACAACAAAGTCAAGTAACAATCAAACGAACGAATTGACATTTGTTTTTATATTTTAATTTTATTAAATTTGAATATGATTTGTTTTAAGAACATATTAATTCATATTTAAAGCCTTTTTGACATATGAGAAGGTATCAATCAAGTAGGACATTAGAAAAATTAACATCAATGAGGTCCTCAAACAATTTCTACATATCAATATTATTCTTGTTGTCATATCTTGGGTAGAAAAAAATTAAAATAAAGTCCCTTCACCAATGCACATGCCAAGGAACGGTTTGAATTTTTGTCCATTTCAACCAATATGTCAAATAGTTTATGAAAATATTTTATTGGATGCTTTTGACTCCTTATCATATGTTGGAATATCAAGCGTCAATACAACACCTAATGAATAACCCAAAATCTTGCTAAGATACTCAATGTCTTGCCTCCCTGACTCCAGTATCTGGATGAACAATGAAAATATGGAAGTCAATCAAAATCCACATAAATAAAATGCCACATAAGCATTATCATTTCCAAATAAACAGTAGACAAGAGCTCCACATCGATGCTTTCAAGGAGCTATTGTTTCCAACTTTTTGGAATCAATGAAAGAAGCTCATCCCTAACTTCCTTCACAAGTCCAACAACCCAGCTGTAATCAAGATTATCCTACACAAGGAACTCTTCAACACCATTCCAAAAAGCTTTCTCCATTGTTTATTTAACCTATGCCTACAAAACATATGTGAAGGAACTAAATTATTTACTTACTTCATCCAAAAGAGGACCAAGTCTTACCTTTCAACAGATTCTAATTATACCCACCTTAATTTTATCAAAACATTTATTTATTCCTTAGATAATATCAACCAATTATCTATCTCTATCATGAAGAATATAATTAACCATAATTTCATTGTCATTTAACATTTTTTCCTCAAGTGCATCTCCCAATTTATTGTTGGAGTTAGACTTAGTGCTTGAGGAAGTTTCTGGTTCTGAAGTGTTTTTAAATAATGATCGAGCAACCTTCTTTGGTTTTCCATTATCACGATTTTGGACATCAGAGGGACTATGAGATGGCATTGGTAGAGCTCCATTCTCCCTTGATTCCATAAATTTATCTCATGCATTTGATAGTGCCATTTTCATCCTTGTTGCTCCATCACTGCCACTCAAACGAAGAACCCTTTCATGAAGAAGTTGCTGATCTTCTAGAACCTATAAAATGCATGTAATGATGAGACTTTAGACTCAATTTGGGTTTTGATAACCAAAAAAAAAAAGCCTATTGATATTGAAGTAGGTATTCCATACTAAGAAAAGGTATTAACCTATCTTAATAGGATTAATTGATGGTAGATAAAAGAAAAAAAGACCCTCTAAAGATTTGTGTTTTAGAAGTCCAATGTTTTCTCAAAAGTTTAAACTCAGAATTAACAAAAATAAAAATAAAAAATCCAAAACCAACTTCAATAGCAACCCAACAACCATGAGTTACTAAGGTGTACTAATAGTAGATAGTGGTTTGTACAATCCCAACTCGATGGAAACCAATTGATATATATAAATACACCCTGCAAATCCTTCTAGTAAACTTGTAGATATCTTCCTTATGTATCCACCAACAAGATCATCTCATTAGAGGTGACAAAAATCATCATAAAAAATAGAGCTCAACAACACTAAAATTTAGATTGAAAAGTTATGCACATTTTAGTCACTCATGTGCATCCTCATAGATGAATAATCTTAACTATACACTCAATTAATATGAACATGGGAATATCAAGTGCAAGTGAATATATAGTAATTCATACCTTCTTGTGAATGGCCTTTGAGCCATGACTAGCATTATCCTCATCTCTTGATGTTATCTTGCACTTCTACAACATTGAAACTTCAAGCTGGCAAGCCATTGATTAAATCCTCTTCAAGGGATTTTGCATCCTTTACTTTCCACAACACAAACTGATATAAGTAAGAGCACCAGGCAACATGAAATGCAACCAATTGAGCTGCAAATGGCAATTGTTGACTTAAATTTTGAGGTTCTTCAGAACCCCAATCATCGATTGTTGCAACTAGAGAAGAAAGTCTTGACAGAGAGCTAGAAGAAAGCCCATCTAATATAATAGTGGTTAAGGATTCAAACTATAGAATAAGCCTAGTTGTTTCTTCTGCAAGCGCAATTTCGCGGTCTCCTCTACCATTGAAGACAACCTCGGGATGACCCCAAATCATACAGGCACACAAAAATACATGTACTAGATACCTTAACAATTCATTTCCTTCAACATTTTGACCTCTAGTTGTCCCTTTAACAAACACTTGAGAAACAACTATCTTTGTAGCTTTATTTTCAGTTGACGTAATTTTTTCGTGTCCTGGAGATAATTGTTTAATCTATCTACACAACATTAGACTGACTTGCTTGAGACACCAAAAACCGACTCAATGTGAACTAGAAGTGCTTTCACAACCTGTAATTTGGAAGTTGACTATATGTGAGCTGCAAGTTGCTCAAATGGAACTAAATTAACACAGGAATGATTGATTTCACATGCCACAAACTCCTGTGCTAAAGCATATGTTGTACGTCTTGAATTTTGGAATTTCCTCCAAAATCTATAAAACAAGAAGTTATTAAGGTTCATAAAACAACAAATAGTGTTGCATCAATCTATCAGCATTTGTAAAATCAAAATTTGAATTCCCTTATAAGTTAGACTATGACCTGGTCAAATTTCTTAAGAGACAGTCCCCACGCTTGTACATTTTGTGGTGATTAATATGACTGATGCCTCCACATCTTCCTATTTGCCTTAGAAGTTATACTCTTTTGTGTTTTGCCTGTGTAAGTGTTCAATTGGGACAAATGAGCTGCAGGCAACTAAAAAGAAAAAAATGTTGAAATCAACTACACCATGCACATACCCTTTACAATCGATTTTCCAACTTCTCCTTCAAATTTTTAATCCATTTCCCTCTAAATACAGAAAAAAATTGGTAACCTTTCTTGCTTTCATAACTATTTCATGTGCATGATTTTTTTCAACCTCTAAAACACCCAAACTCTTCTCCTCTGCAGTTGCAACTCTTTCACATATTGTTGCATAAAGTGTTTCCATGTGCTTTTTATCTTTATCTTCCTGCAACATCCATTATAGAAGGGAATGTGCCATCCTCCCCTGGGAAAAAACCCTCTATTGTTTCTCTGACTCTAGAAGATCCATCTTGTTTATCTCTGCCTGTTGCACATGGGATTCAACTTTTGAATCCATCTCCTCATGCTCCCTTTCAACATGCAGATGTGCTTTTATTTTAGCAGCTTTTCATAGCTTATGGTTAATGTTAATGGAAGTTATTAATATAAATGGCTTTAGGGAATGCATGAAAAGTCCTTTTGTTACAAGTTCTAAAGGTTTTATAAACCATTTCAAGCTAAATATCAAGAAGCAATAAAATTTCAGTATGATAGTTAATGTCAATGGAATTTCTGCATATAAATGGCTTTAGGGAATGTCAAGCTCCCACGGATGGACTCTTTCAACTAGAGGAATAACGAGGGTTTCATTCATTATGTCGAATAGGTGAAGTTGTAGATTTCATAGGAGAACTAGGAAGCACAATACTTCCAATTGGGTAGCTAGATATAGCATGGCAAAGCCAAAGGAAGGACTAGCATAGCATCCTAGACAACCTTTTCCCAAATATGGCACACCATATTGCAACTGTTGTTGAGCAAGCAAATAAGTCAAGCATGATCTATATAACTCAAGAAAATCATGATAAGAGGCATCCATGTAATTCCTTGATATAGAATGATCATTCAATCTTGTGGTCATTCATGCAACATAGTATACAATTCTTTGCAATTATTGCATGCTTATTGGATCCATGATTGGCATCTAAATTCCAACTCCCATTGTCTCACTTAATCTATATAAGTTCTGTAGATCTATGTTGACTCATGATGTTCCTCCAAGTAGGCTACGAGGAGCAAAGCTTGAATCCATGCTAGCAGCTGCAACAATATTGTCAAATGTGGGAGCCAAAGTACCAGGTGTAGAAAAGTTGGCCATCATGGGTTGCAAAATAATTGGTTTAATTGGATATCCACTCAAACCAAAATTAGGAGTACATAGATTTAAAATATGTGGACCCTCATATTTCCCATTTGAGCAATTCCCATTGGGAATCCCAACAACTAATGTGACATCATACAACTTAGGTGTAATAGATGCATACTATTGATGTAAGTGGGTACCTATAACTTGATCTTTGGAAGTCATTGAGGTCATGTTCATGTTTTCCAGTACTCTATTGTTTTAATTGAGGCCAAAGAAGGATTGTTTTTGTGCCTTTGTCAATACATGACTTGCCTAATTTAGCTTGTGATTTTGTGGGATGTGAAAGTTGTGGATTTTGGTTTAAAGAAACTCAGTTATGAAAATGGTTTTTTTAAGTTTCTGTAATTTCCTGTGGTATTTGTGACTTAGCATGGTTTTTCTCCTTAATGGAAGTTGTTTCATCAGAAGATAAAGTAACGCCTGAAAAAGTACTAGCGAACCTTGTGGAATAAGAATAAAATGCATTAAATGAGTCATGGTTAGCAATTATTTCATTGTCAGATAACCCAAACTTTCCCACCTTTTTAGTTGAGCAAGAACTAGATAACCTTGCCTTGACTAGCTGAGGATATGGTGTCGGATTTCTTGAAAGAGATGCACCTACTATTGATGCAAATGTTTGTGAAGATTATATGCCAGGGCCCTGGACTCTCATAAGACCTGGAGTTGAAGAAAAAGAGTACATGCCTTCAAATATTATTGCTTCAAATGCAGAGAAAGGAGATAGAAAAGAATCTTGCAAATGTCCAAAACATGCCTTAGCATAAGGAGATATTTGATCAATTTCACTATCATGAGCAGCTCTATTTGGCGATCTGGAAAAATGTCTAGAATTTTTTGTAGACCTTCCCAGGTCTTCCTGCAAGGAGATATAATGTTTCCAAATCAGTTTAAGTTAGATAAGTCACAAAAATGAAGTGAGACTTGTGAAACTGCCATATTTCTTAAATAACCAAAACCACTTTATTGTTATGAATTTCAAACTTCAACTATTGCCTGGAAATTTCAAGTGTCTAGCAATAATGAAAAAAACTATGGAAAAAATGATCTCTAAGAGATATATTATCCCAAATTATATTCAGGACCAATTTTCCTTTCAACTTGTAGCAACAAAGGCTTGATACCAAACTTTTACCTGTCAATTACTAAATGTAGACTAATAGTAATGATACTAGATTCTAAACCAACATTTAAAAAGATGAAAGTACTTTTGGAATCTGGATTGAAGAAAAAGTGTTATTTCTTATATCTGCATGCCTACAACACACACACACAAAATGAAAATAAAACTAAGAAAAATGTAAGAAGCAAAAATTATTACAACCAAGATTTGTAGAGAATCTGTAGTCTCGTGGCTTAATTCGGTTTACAGCTAATCCCAAAATGCTTAATGCAAGAGTTAAGAATAAATTGCAGATAAGATATAGAACAACCATCTACCACCAATTCCATGAACAAAATTGAGGAGATTGATTCAAATGTGAAGTTCCAAAAGTGACAGAGCTTGTGCTCTCTCTATGGAAAAATAAGTAAAATCATTATTTACAGTGAAGACCAGAGGATTGGTGTTGGCTGCAAAGTAGAGGGTTAGAGAAATCAGTGGGAATGTGTTGTGGAAAACTGTGATTAGACATTGGATTCTCTTTGCTGAGAATATCTTTGGTATCAATGGCCTCTTTTCTCCAAAGGATATCATTTGCAAATCATTTGATTTCACTCTTCAGGATTTCTTTGTCCTCAAGAGAATTTAGAAAGGATGAAAAAATGTTTATTTTCTTATAATATGGAATGATAGAATCTAATGTGATCCAGACATTAGTTGAGATCTTGGCATCAGTAGTAATTGATTATTTGGTGTCTTTGAATTGCTACTGTGTTTCTCGTCTCAGTTCCAAGGTTAGGTGTCAAGTTCCTCTTAAGACAAGGGTTTTGAAAAATGGAATGACCTATTTGAATCTGAATCTGGTCAATTGATTTACATTTGAAGAACATTCCTGAAAAATGATCTTAGTACAAATGTATATGCATTTCTTCCTTGAAATAATAAACATAACAGACACTTAAGAGAACCCTTGCAATAGCTGTGCCTCAAGAGTGGTACCACTAAGAAGAGGATTTCCAAATGGTTATGGACATTAAGAATCAAAATGTCAAGGAAAAATAATGCTATCACCTTGAGCATCCATGCTTTAGAGAATTTGAATGGCATTTCTCAGTTCAAGGAGTAGCTATCAAGCATAGACTTGCTAGAACCAGACTCATTAATGCTTCATGTATGGCGTGATGAGAAAGAGGACTTAACCACACATTCTAGGACTGTAAGTTTGGCAGACACATACAATCTCCACTAATGCCCAACAATTTGGCAATATCTTCTCTAGACCTTTCCATTAGAGGGAAGCTATTTTATGGGATACTGGGTTGTATTATAAGTCAGCTTGGCCATGCTATATATTCTTCGGAGTAATTCTCTCTTCTAAATTATATCTATGGAACTAAGATTTAATGAGGCTTTTATGGGTTAAAATGGAGTTTTGTAAGTGAATTTTCTTCAATTTCTGGAGTGATTAGAAAATTAGGTTTATGCTAAGCAGCTACTACTTGTTCACATTAAAATGTTTCTATATTGTCAGTTTATGAAAAAAAAAATTAGAGTTGATCTCGACCTAAAACAATTGTTGGTCTATGAGTTGTATGCAGTGAGTAACCATTATGGAAGTACAGTAGGTGACCATTACATAGAATACGTAAATTTAATAGAGGAGAACTAGTGGTATGACTCTGATGACAACAAAATTTCTCCTGTTAGTGAAGATAGGATAAAGACATTTAATGCTTATGTTATTTTCTATAGAAGAGTCAAACCTGAAGATCACTTAGCAAAAAATCGAGAACTATTCACTTCATAGATATTCTTGGACTTACAGAAAATTTTAACAACTCAATTATTAGTATGGGGACGTTAGAACTATACCATCTGTGGATTTTTGCAGCCTTTATGGTCAACTGGGGAGAAGCTTCTTGATAGCTAACATGATTACATACATTTCCATGGTTTGACATCACGCATTGTAATGCATTGTAAAAGTTTTGGAAGAATTTGATCAATGTTATTCCAGCATTTATTCTCAGTTTATAGAAGAGTCACATTGGCTGAAGCATACAAGTGACAATTCTCTTCTAGATTGAAGCATAAAAAACCTTATTATGCATAAAAACATTCAAGGGAAAGGAAATCAATCAATCTTGTCTTCAACCAAGGTGACATATTTGACGAACCATTTTTTTCACTTGCTAAAACTTGTGGTTAGTTGATACCCCTTTGGTAATTTTCCTGTGAGAGTTTCAGAACATAATCAAAGAACTCACACAATGTTCAATTTGATCCTCTGGTGAGGAAAATGTTATAGGTCCAGTTAGAGACATAAAGGAGAACCCCAACAAGTCTCCTTGCTAATCTAGATCATAACAATAGAGAGAAAAAAAATTCTCAAACAAGGAGGCATTGGCATCCATGCTTTTGCCCTAGAAGCCCATGAAGAGCCCTTAGAAATGAAGCTAGCCTTATATCACATTTTTGGAATAAATATAGAACTTGAGAATAAAAGAAATAGGGAAAATCAAATTGACAATGTTGTAGCATTCCAGAATCGGTGCACAACATTGAAGCCACCTTCCTCATTGAAAGAAGGAACTCAACCTTCTAATTGGACAGAAAAACTATTCCTTTCCTTTGTTCCTAGATTTATGTTAAGCATTTTCTGATGCCCCGGGAAGGGGAGGAAAGGAATATTCTTCAAGAGGGGAGTTAAGTGCTCTCCTACTCACTCTGGTGAGATACCTGGGAGGATTATTTGATACAGTACTTGTGGAAGAACTTGCTACCATGTCAGAGCTCTATCTAGAATTAAAATTCTTAGCAGTTGCAGTCAGCATGGATTTGTGTATGGCATTCTGTATATCAAGCATCTCACTGCTATTTGGATTAGCTGAAGAAAGATGACTATTCATGTTCTGTCTTCATCCTCTGGCAACTCGTTGAGACTCATTCTCACTCCCTGGACGCTTATATTGAAAACTAACAGGAATCTGCATGCATTTGAATCACAATATTTAGCAAATATGATCCATAGCTTAGCAAGAAAGTTGAAAAGCCTAAAATAGGAAATCAATGCACACATCCACATATATCAGTACGAGGGGCATTGATGCCTTCCATGTATAAGGTTTTACTATAGAAATAGGGACAAAAATATGAAAACAAGGGAACTCCATTATGTTCTTGTAAAGAGAATATATCAAATTCACATCACATGACAATTTTCAAAGCAGCAACAAATGACAAGAAATAAAAAAAAGACTCCCTAAAACAACTAGAAAACAATAAAATAATTAAGCCACAAGCACTGCCCCAAAGCAGAGTGGGATATGCACAAAGGCCAAATTAGAAGTGTTAGGTTCCTATACCAATAGGTTTCATCTTTCATGATTGACAGTGGAAGGGCTAAATATGTTCATCATTGCAGGCTACAAAGGTTCCATATTTTGTGTACATACTACAAAAATTAAAAAATTAAAAGAGGGTATGCCTTAAAAGAATAATCAAAGGACAAGAAAATCAAGTGGTCAAGAGAAAAGTGAAAATGAACCCCAAACTAAAGACCAGGAAAGTGGCCAGTCAAAATGCCACTACTAAGCTCATTTGGCAGTGTCATGTTATACAAGTACTGCTGCTAATCACACTTGATGGATGGCCCAACAATCTGGACCATGCCATGGTTAAATTGCTTGTTGCAGAATAGAGAATGTTCCCTGACCAAACAGCTCAAGCTTGGCAGATGACTAGCTAGGTAGAGAAATAAAGGTGCCCACTGCTTAATCTGGGGCCTTGGAAGAAATAAGGGTAAATATCTAGATAGGAGGGCAGTCAAAAGAAAAGAGGAAGAATCAGGGTCTGCTAATTCAAAGTGCACCCACTTTAATGAAGAAAAAATGTTAGGATTACTAGGATGGGTAAGTAGTGCAAGGTTGCAGAAATGGAGAGCCAACCTTCTGGGCCTATTAAGTGTAAAGACTTATGCCACTTAGGGTGTGGGCATCAAAAACAAAGAGTGGAGGACAAGCATTGGAAGCATGTCTAACTTCCCCAGTTTCCCCCAAAAATCAGTTTTACTAACACTCCCAAGGGCCTTGAGATCTGCTCAGGTGTCCAGTTCCACTCCATTACATTACAAACTACTTGGTCAAGCCATGAAATTAAAACATGAAAAGAAGCCACATTTCTTGTGTAAAAGCATCCTTTTTCATCATTTTCATTTATCCTCAAAATCCTAAGTTAAGTTTCACTAATTAAAACTTGGCTTTACCCCTTCATTCACCTCACAAACCATATTAATCACTAACATATTATCTAGCTCCCTAAACTCCCCCCTTCCCCTAAGTCTATTATAATCCAATGAAAATCTCCCAAGAACATCTATAAATACCCTCCCCTTAGCACTATAGCTAAATATTCCTTCCTTCGGAAATATTAACCCCTCAAGGGTTAGTATTAGCCCTCAATCATCCAAAAAACTATGGGTTGGGCCAAAAAACTATGGTCAAAAAGCAAAGAAATCAATTTCCCCGCCCTCATTTACCCTTTTCCCCCTTTCCTCCACCCTAAACCCATTTATTATAAAGATTTTGAATAAAAAACTTTTAAATAAAATGCGCGCATGAAACCCATAAAACCCAAAATCCTAAGGTTTCTACCCACCCTGCGCGCCCGATATAATTAAACATATTTTAATATACACGCCGGGTCCCCATGGCATAACGTGGTGGCATATCACAATCTCCGCCCACCGTTAGATCTTCCGCCCCGCCCATCCTACGGTGGGTGGTCGATCGTCCAACAGAACCGCCCGACCTTTTGCGTCCGAGGGATGGGCGGTATTGCTGCCGTACCCCCGCCACGCGTCAGGCTCCCGGGTTGTTCGCTGCCCCCCCCTCCAAACAGCTTACCGCCAAGGACCCCTCCGGGGAAACCACTTACCGCCTTCCTCCCATGCTGACGTCACGCCCCCGTCAGCGTGACGTCACCCTGTCTTGCCGCCACCAGGCCTCCATGTCACCCCTGGCCACTACGTCGCCATGTCCACCCTGCCACCGTGTCAGTGCCACCTGGGCACCCACGTCACCTGCCACGTCACCTATCCGTACCCGGGCCGATGATGACGTCAGCATGACGTCATCACAAAAAGGCGCCAATATGCCAAAAATGCATAAAAAGGCGTCAAAAAACCGTTATTTCGCATTATTTTCTACGATGCCTGGAGCTCCTCTGAAAGCGAAATTCAGCCTCCAACGGTCAAAAAGCAAAAGCTATCCACCAAAGTTGTTGCTGCCTCCATTATCAACCCAACTACCTGCAATTCAGCCAATTCGACCGGTGCAAACGCCTCGTACGCCATTAAAACCAGGTATTTTGCCGGAGGCACCCTCTCTTGTCCATTGTTCTCCTTGCAATCCTATTTTCCTGCTTAAAGAACTCTGCTAAAGCACCCACATTGACAAATTCACCACTGGAATTTACTTAAAAAACCACTGAAACCCCTGCGCGACGAAAGTCTCGTAGAAACCCGCGACCCTCTATGAAATTCACCTTTTTTCTGTGGAGAGAAACTAAAGAAGCCGAGCTACCGGCTAGAAGACTGAATTAACATTTCCCTCACCCCTGCTAAAGGAATTCTCTACAAATAACCAGCTAACCAGCTCAAAAACACTCTGGTTCTCCAAAACAGAGTGCCCCACAGATTCATTAAGCCTGTGACAGCCTCCTTGCACTGCCAAACTGCTCACTGTAAACAGAGAGCAGTAAGCCATTCCTCAGCATTCACATCAAGCTTGAAACACAGTAAGCCACCAGCAAAAGCAATACAATGGCCACTCCAGCTGCTCTGGATGTTTTGCCTATAAATCCACCCAACAGAGAGCTAGAAGCTATACCACTGGTGGACAGTCATGCCCTCATCATAGACTTTGTGGCAGAGAGAAACCACTTGCAAACATATTGCCAATTAAGAAACAGTCACTTGGACAACAGTGACCTGTATGGGGTCTGGCAATCTAATCTACCCACCTACTTCCTGCCTTCTGTGAACATTTTCCCTGAAATCATCCACCTATGTGCAGAGAACTATGACCAGAAACTCAGGGCTGTGAAGTCTCCATCTGGGAGCATCCTCTTTTATATAAATCCAGATTCCATCAACCAGATGCTCAACTACAAGTAGACCCAACTGCTATACCCCTTCTCCATGAACTATTTGCTAGATGAGGGCTCCAAACTCTCTAGTGCAGACATTGCTGCCATAGCCAGGAAATTCATGAAGGCAGACTGCCAACCTTCTGGGCCGCCTCCTTTCTCCTATGGAGATTTCAATGAGGTTGGCAAGCTACTGGTAGATATGCTGACTTCTATTCTGGGGTTCACCACAAACAAGCATGTTGATCTAACTGTGTTGGTCATGCTCTCTGCATACAGCCTTGTGAAGCCCCCTGGTATGAAATACAATTATGCCAAGTACATTGCCAATAAGATACATGATCAATTGACAAGGCTGAACAAGGAGGCAATATTCAAATACTCCTCATACATCTATCACTTATTCTTGTACTACCATACAGATTGCTTCCAATGCTCAATCAAGAAGCTAGACTCACAGGGTGAGAGAAGGTCTGTGATCTTCTGGTCTTCAGTCTTCCACCAAGTCTAGAATTCCCCCTACTCATACTGTGAATTCATTGATCAGTTTGTGTATCTAGTCACATGCCTTTTAAAGAGGAATCCTCCTATCAGATCGTCCAAGGATATGCAGAAAATCTTGCAGCTATCCAGAAGCTACAAAATTGGTGATTGGTACTTGTACCAAAACCACACTGTCATCAGAATTTATGGTTGTGAGCTCTGTCCCTACATGCTCCCAAAGTATGTCCCCATGAGGTTATTTGCCCTGGAGTACTATAGACAGCTTATAAACTCTGATCTAACACACTTTCACAGTGCCAAGAAGAAAGCCAACATGAAGTTCAGGGACCACCTAGGCCCATTTACCATGAACAAAAAAGATGGTTGGCAAGAAGCTGACCAAATACTAGGACAACAGCTCAAACTCAAGAGAAGCTTCTGGTGGGTACCTTATGACCCTGAAGGTTTTATCAGTGCCAAGAGAGTTAAATATAGGTTGTTAGCCTATAAGCATTGCCCACTCCCTCAAGTACAACACTTTGCTAATCAAGATGAATGGGTGCCTGAATCAATAGTAGAGGAATTGACTCAGGAAGAAATAATGGAGCAGAATGTAAAGGACTTGGAAAAAACTCTTGACTTAGAC
>APFE030859457.1:0-12947 GCA_000404065.3 Pinus taeda
GTTTAACAGTCCCAATAGCATTGATTCGGATGCATAATATCCTCCACTCCACTCCCCAACCCCCAATACATTTGCCCACCTGAGATCCAATGGCAGCTATCAGAACCAACCACCCTCACAACCATATGGGCCATATCTTGAAGCTCTGGATCAAATATCCTCACTATGGGGATTACCCCATTAACCTTATTCATCCTCTGGTAATGACTATTCTCTATTAGTAACTCTTCAGCTGTCCATTAAATAATAATTAGTTATTATTGTGATTATTTATTATTTATATTAGTTTTATATATATTGTATTCATATCATCCCACTTAGTAAAGGTTAGAGTCCAACCACCTCCCTGAGGATGAGGATCATAAATAGGTAATATATATCTAATACCTAAGTTGTATTGATTACCCCTTCAACATAATGTAACTACCATCACCATTCCTTATATTGATTATCATCTCCATCAATCCCTTTAAAATTGTAAGTTTGTATAGTTATGATCGTAGAATTAGCTTAATATTTTTTGGTCACCCCTCTAATATATTTCTCCAAACACTTAATATGCTTCTATTGCTTTGTCACTCAATGCTTCATATCATGATTTTCACATCTAATTTTATTCATGCACTTAAGATAATATTCCTTTTAAAGCTTCATTCATTATCATGTTAAAGAAACCATCCCTAGTTGCTACATTCATAGTTACCTCCATTTATTTCCTTCTTTCCCTATCCATAGTTTAAAATTGCTTGATTATATCCTTGCTCTAATACATCTAATCGTACCACTTAGCATCCTATTCACATTACATTAAATTCTCCCAGGTATTCATCCTCTTTGTGTGATCGATATGTTAAATATGGTGACATTCAATCAAGGACAAAATTATGAGATTCACTTCAAACATATGTAGAAGGGTTTCGGTTTTTGCAACAATTTAATTACTCTGAGTGCTTGGTAATAACTTGTATTGTGTGGCATAATTAGAATATCTAGGCAATATTACACATATGGCGTTGGCAAAGCCTCCACTCTCAGTGTGAAAGGTAAAGGCCCTTCTCCAATTTTGCAATTTTGCAAAAAGAAAATTCCAGTGTTTAAGACTAAGTATGCTTAATTATGTCTGTGCATTTTTTAAATTAAACCCCCTATTAGTGTCAATTACAATCTATGTGATTTGCATCACTACAGGATTTATCTTGTTGATTTCCATGGGTTTCTTGGATTTGGCACTGGGGACTGATGTTTTGGAGGCCTTCCTAATTGTGATGGAGAGATTGAATGCATATGTGCTCCTTAACTTGAACCTTCTCAATGGATTTCTTGCACTATTTGTGGGATTTTCCTTAGTCCTAGGCAGGATTGATATTAGCATCATTGCTAATAGCAACCAGTCCATAATCAATCCATACACCATGACTAATACTCTATCTCGTTGAACCATGATGATTAGAGGATGAGTATAGGAATGATTCATCCTCATTCTCATGTGCAAT
Organism: Pinus taeda; assembly: GCA_000404065.3. Classification (NCBI taxonomy): domain Eukaryota; kingdom Viridiplantae; phylum Streptophyta; class Pinopsida; order Pinales; family Pinaceae; genus Pinus; species Pinus taeda. The sequence goes on from APFE030859457.1 coordinate 1,494, forward strand.
ATGTTTGGGATGTATTCGGGAAGAGGATGGAGTGCATTTTCTTCACAATTGCAGACACTATTTTGATATTTCTTGCATTGATCCGTGGCTTCTTCCATGTACTGTTAATAATTCTTCATGCACTTCATGCAGAGCTACTCTACTTGAACTTCCTACATCATAATCATAAGAAATGAAATAGTAATTAAAGGGTTAGCTCAATTGGTTGTTTTTATTGATGTGATTTGTTATATGATTAGTTTTATGTGGAAAACATTTTAGTTTGAATTGCCACTTCACAATCACAATGGGAATTCCATATGGACTGCTGGAATTTTGCTAGTTTTTTCATAAAAACTAACTATAACACTATTTGAATTGTTTCTTTTATGGTGGAAATGGATTTAGAACCACCATAAACCTTTGACAACAGTAACAAAGATTTCGACCAAATTTTGTCAAAATAGTGTTGAAATTTTCATTGTTTTTTGGGAAAAAAAACATCACGTCCTTAGAATACACTTACCATTCACAAGAAGCCTTTGACATAATTACTGATATGGCGCCATAAAAATAATAAAAGCAACTCTTAAATTACCTTACAATTTTCTTTTTATAAAAAATAACTACTCAACCATGCAAAACATTGAAAATTGATAGAAATTCTTCTCTTATTGTTGGTGCCCACCTTCACCTTATGAAGCTCATTCTTACTTCACCTTTTATGGAGGTAAATTTAAGGTCGAATTGATCTTTGTAAATACACCTTTGTACTGAAATACACTAAAATTGTATACTTTGATATCATTCTTGTCATATAACCATTTTTTTCAACTTTATATTGATGTACTTGGTTGAATTAGAGAAGGTCCATCTGAATCACGTGGGACAATTTGTGAATAGTTTTGATTTTAATGTCTTTAAAGTTTAAGTCTGGATAGATGTTAATCCTATTTTTACCATATTCTATGGAAATAGTCTTGAGTATGGTGGTTTCCCTTTCTCTACATAGTTACTCTGTCCTTCTCAAGTTCGCATTCAAATTCAATCTTATGTTTTTCTGAATTGACAAAAGTTCCTCCTGCTCCATATGTTTGCTAGTTTCTATTTGAGACTCTTTAAAAATACCCATGTGGATTGTTGGTGATGATGTTTGGATCTTTTATATTTTTCCTTTTTTAATCAAATTTTGTCCTCTCAAGGTTTTGGTATTGTCCTTTTATTTTGTAGTACGTGTTGCAAGGCTATATTTCAATCTCTTGGAACAAAGCTTCGTTCCTAGCAAGCCATTATGCCCAATCCACAAAGCATGGAGGAGAATGATGATCTATCACATCTTTGCTTTCCAGTCATACCTCCAAACATTACTTCTTCATACAATAGGAATTTGAACAACTTTGGCAAAGGAAAATGACATTAACAACACTTACCCTAAATCAAATTCTATAATGACCAACAACCACAATGATCTACATGGAATAGTTAAGTGGTATCAATTGTTGAATGATGTGAACATGCAGCTCTAGGAATTAAGTTAGTGGTGAAACAATTTTTTTTCTATAACAATGTTAAACTTTATATCCAATGACTCCCTCAACATTTGTTATTGTTAATGTTCATGGAGCAACCTATTGCTCTAAATATTGAAATTTTCTAGAAGAAGAGGTCTAGAGAAGTAGATGAAAACTTTCTCAACCATGTTCCAATTAGACATTTCTCTTGGGAATTGAATCGATGCATTTAATACTTCCATCATAGAATAAACATGCCAAAAAAAATTCTCATCAAATCAAAATCAACCTCTTGAAAATCCTTTAAACACTAGTGTAGGCCTTGCCATTTGTAGAAATTTGGTATATAGCAATTACCTTAATGTCAAAAATCAAAATGGTTGTGCCTTTTCTTGCTATCTACATTTGTTAGGATATGCATATGAGGGGAATGTTAGTGAGTATTTCTATTCTCTCTTTTCAATCCTTGGGAATCACATACAATTATTAATTTCTTTAAAGATATAATTTTCCCCATTCAGTTTTGTAATGGATTCAAAGGAAAAGAAGATTACGTTTCATGTGCTAAATAAAGACAATAAATAATACTCATTCAACTTTAATTTGTAGAGCTCTATATGGGGATTTGGGAAACTTATCTCATCTAGTTTTTCCAATGTCTACTGACAATTCATTCTACATTGCTAATTCCTTTAAAAAACTCTATTTTTCTTCCACTTAGCAATGAAGTCTTAGACAACTTAACAACAATTTGCCAAGAATCGAGATTAGTTTACATTGATCAAGTATCTTTGATTGGGTGTCATTTTCTATATCAGATTGATGATCGACTAAGGAATATTTATCATGTTAAAAAAAATACTTTTGAAACATCGATATCATATTTTGTTGTGATCTATACCAAACACGACCTATACAAGATTCACTAATATTTGAATAACCTACAATGAGAAAGCAACCAATAAAATATGACTTTTGGCAAGAACCTGTAATGTAGTATGAATTTCACACTACAATGCGTCAAAAAAATGAAAAATTCATTTCCATTTTGAATATGATTCGTACAAATAATCATACAAAAGATGATTTGCATTACCTCAATAGAAATTGTATTCAAAATGCTCCTAATGATCCCACATTCCCTTATCTTTTTTTTAGGAAGAGGGATGTCACGTTGCACACAAGAAAATGTTGTCTATTGTTCCTTGTGAAGAAATTGTAATTGATGCAATTTATTATGAAGAATAAAACCATGGCACTTCTCATGCACATATAGCAACATTGCCTTTACAAATTGTGCTAAAATTTAATATGCTAGTTGAAATATATGTTGGAAACTATGACTCACAATATGATATTGTCAATCGTGGAGACAGTATAATTAAAGCATACAAAAAATTAGGTAAATTTGATGTAATATGGATCAAATTCCATGATCCAAGTGTTGGACAATGACAATCACAAACATTTTATTTTCTATATAGCCAAAAAATTTGAAAAGATTGGAAGTTCGTATTATGCATACAAATCCAGTTTTCCTATTAGCAAAAACAAGGAATTTGAAAATCAAAAAACAATTTCGAGACGAAATAGCATGTGCACCTACAATACAAATGTCACAAGGCTTAACACTAGACACTTTTTCATTTGATCCTTGAGGGATACGATGACATGGATTAGTATATAAAACTTTGTATCGTGTAAGAAACATATAATTTTTGTATTTTCTTAGCCCACTTGAGAAAGAAAAATTCAAAATTAAACACAAAATTGCTCTTAAAATGGAATGCCTACAAAAAAATGCAAAGTGGGAACTAGACTATGATCATATATTCACTGAAACAAATGAATATACTTGAATTCTTTCTCTAAACACCCACAATTAAAAAATACATATCGATGATTTGCTAAGTGACTGTGATGTAATGCAATCTGAGATCTTATGTTTAGAAGAAGCATATTTGAAATAGCCCATCCTTCTACAAAGACTTGAATCATTCAATTGCATATCAAATTATAGTAGACATGGTTTACTCATCTGTGTCCAAAAAATTATAAATGTTTTGGAACATATGCACTTTGAAGAGAAAAATGTAGAAGCTACAATAGAAAAAATGATTGTTCATAACATGCATATTGTAGAACTTTCTCAATGTCTACATCACACCATATGCAACATTGACCATAACATTGGATCTTCTTGCAGAAGCATTATGCAATATACATTCAAATCAAACAATAGTAATTGTGGGAGATTTCAACATCAATATGCTCAAAAGCAACAACAAAACAAGCAAACTAAGATCACACATGTACAATTACAACATTCATTTTCTTCTGAACACAAATAGCAATGCACCAACATTAATCATCTATCACATATGGTCAAACATAACTTGTAGCTACAAATATTTCATGCTAGATACATATTGTATAGACCATGATACTATTTCTCTCATAATCAACCATAAAAATGCAAAAGAACCATAGTACACATGAAACTAGTCTAATGGCTTTGCTTTTCAATATTGTCACATCTACTTAGTCATTTCCTTTTTAGACAGAGCACGCCAATAGTGAGTATTATTACCAATGTTACTTTTACTTTGTTTCTAAAAAAGTTTTGAATTGTTACATCCTAGCTCTTTAACAATGTCACCAATAAGACATAGGGCTTAGAAAGAAGAAAACATTTACTTCTTCCAACACATACGAATAAATTTTAATTGAAAACATTTAGTTCTTTTGACACATTGGAATATGATTCTTTTCACATTAAAAATCTATTATTTTGACTTGGATTGGTATGTTTTGCATAGTTATATTTCTTTCTACAATGGATCAAAGGTCAAAAAGCCTTTCACAAAAACAAACAAACACATCCAGGTTGGTGTTGTCTATTGTTCCTAGTGAATAAATTGTAATTGATGTGATTTATTATGAAGAATGAAACCATGGCACTTTTCATGCACTTTGTGGAGAGCTATTGTACTTGAACTTCCTACATCACGATCATAATAAATGAAATTGTAATTAAGGGGTTAGCTCAATTGGTTGTTTTTATTCAGGTGATTTGGGTATATGATTATTTTTATGTAGAAACCTTTTTAGTTTGAATTTCCATTTCACAATCATAATGTGAATTCCATATGGACTGGTGGAATTTTGCCAGTTTTTCATAAAAACAAACTATGACATAGTTTTTTTTTTTTTAATGGTGGAAATGGATTCAGCACCACCATAAACCTTTGACAACAGTAACACAAATTTCCGCCAAATTTTGTCAAGATAGTGTTGAAATTTTCATTTTTTTCTGGGAAAAAACATCACCTCCTTAGAATACACTTACCATTCACAAGAAGCCTTCGACATACTTACTGATATGCTACCATAAAAATAATAAAACCAATTCTCAAATTACCTTACAATTTTCTTTTTATAAAAAATAACTACTCAACCATGCAAAACATTGAAAAATAATAGAATTCCATTATTGTTGGTGCCCACCTTCACCTTATGAAGCTCGTTCTTACTTCACCTTTTATGGAGTTAAATGTGAGGTTGAAGTGATATTTGTAAATACATCTTTGTATTGAAATACACTAAAATTGTATACCTTTATATCGTTATTGTCATATAACCATTTTTTTCAACTTTATATTGATATACCTCATTGATTAGAGAAGATCCATCTGAGTCATGTGCGAAAATGTGTGAATAGTTCTAATTTTGATGTCTTTAAAGTTTAAGTCTGGATATATATTAATCCTATTTGTACCTTATTCTACAGAAATAGTCATGAGTATGGTGGTTTCCTTTTCTCTGCAGAGTTACTCCGCCATTCCCAAGTTCACATTCAAATTCAATCATATGTTTTCTGAATTGACTAAAGTTCCTCCTGCTCCATATGTTTGCTAGTTTCTATTCGAGACTCTTTCAAAATACCCATGTGGATTGTTGGTGATGATGTTTGGATCTTTTATATTCTTCCTCTTTTAATCAAATTTTATTCTCTCAAGGTTTTGGTATTGTCCTTTTATTTTGTAGTATGTTTTGCAAGACTATATTTCATTCTCTTGGAACAAAGCTTGTAAGCCATTATGCCCAAACCACAAAGCATGGAGGAGAATGATGATTTATCACATCTTTGCTTTCTAGTCCTACCTCCAGACGTTCCTTCCTCATACAATAGGAATTTGAAAAAATTTGGCAAAGACAAATGACATTAACAACACTTACCCTAAATCAAATTCTATAATGACCAACAACTACAATGATGTACATGGAATAGTTATGGGGTATCAACTATTGAATGATGTGAACATGCAACTTAAGGAATTAACTTGCTTGTGAAAATCTTTTTTATTCTAGAATAATGTTAAATTTTATATCGAATGACTTTCTCAACATTTTTTATTGTTAATGTTCATGGATCAACCTATTGTTCTAAATATTGAAATTTTCCAGAAGAAAAGGTCTAGAGAAGTTGATGAAAACTTTTTCAACCATGTTCCAAAAAGACATTTCTCTTGGGAATTGAATCAATGTATTTAATATTTCCATCATAGAATAAAGATGCCAAAAAAATTTCTCCTCAAATGAAAATCAACCTTTTGAAAATCCTTTAAATGCTAACATAGGCCTTGCCATTTCCAGAATTTGGTATATAGAAATTATCTCAACGTCAAAAATCAAAATGGTTGTTCCTTTTCTTGTTATCTACAGTTTTAGGATATTCACATGAGGGGACTAAATTGAGATCAAGAATGTCTCTTAGACTAAATTAAAGAGTCTATTTTATTATTTTGGATTCATGGCCTTTAATTTTATGTTTTAAGGTGAAATTCATGGTTTGTATGTTGTTTTTTGCAACATTAGAGAAACTATCCATTTGGACACTTGAGATTCCTTCCAAGCGTCCTCCCTTGATTTTTCTTTTGTGGCCTCTTCTTGAATAGAAGGCTTTTTCATCTTTCTATGTAGCCTTTTCCTATGCCAAAATATTATCTCTTTAGTCAATATCCATATTTTAAAGTTCAAGCTTCTCTTCATTCCCCTAAATACCTTTTTCCTCTATCGATGTTTCCCCTATTTTTGTCCCTCTGTCACATCTTTTCTCCTTCTTTGTATTAGCAAATTCTTTTTATCAATTTTTTCCTTTATTCATTCTTCATCAATGCTTCTAATAGTAGGCTCAATTTCCAGGGCAAGGATGTCTCATACCTCCCATATTTGTTTATCCTGTAAGTTAGTTTCTAGCTCTCTCAATATTTTATGCAAATTCTTGGTAATTTTCCTTGGTGCATTATTATGTTAAACAATAACGGAATATAATGGTATTAAACAAGGATTACCTATGCATGGATCCTTCATTTTGTGCTTCTAGAGTCTTCTCTTGAGTGGATTAGTAGCGTCAATCTCCATGGGTTGCATTACAATAACTTCCTTTGCTACATCTCCTTGTTCTCCTATTGAATTAAGTGTTACATCAAGGATGCTTCCTATTGGATCTAGTGTCTCAAGATAGATCTACTGTTATTCTACTCTGCTTTTGTTCCTTTCTATTTCTTACGTAATAATAGGGGCTTTATCATCAATTAATTTATCCTGTTCTATTGTTGATTTAGGTGTAAGTTGTACCCCGAGCCATTGGATTATGCTCTGTAACTTGGTTGCAATTGATTCCCCTTTCTTTGATATATTTTTCCTCCTTTTCTTGGGATTGTATGTGACAAAACCCTTCAGTCCGTCATTTTTACATGTACTAAGATCTATTGGCTAGGGGCAGATTGCTAGTGATCTCTATGTAACGATCATGAGATGCTACTTGCTACTTGCTATTTTTCTGCTTGTTCTAAAGTTTTTTCTATCTTTGAACCTCTTCCTAAAACTCACACTACTGTATCTTCTATAATTTGTGCTATAGTTGTTAATAAGATGAAACTTTCTTCCTTTTTTTAATATGATCATAGCTAATAGTATATATTCTAGACTAAAATACAATTTAGGTTTCCAATTGTTAATAAGATCCCTTGTCCAGAATTCTTTGATGTTCTTTACATGATTGGATTTGATAGTTTTTTATGTTCTATGCTCACTATGCTCATTTAGGAAATATTTATTTTTCAAACATGATGAGGGTTGGATACTTAACCCATTTGAGATAGTTATGTTACTCTTCTGGTTAACATCACCATCCCAATCAAAATTAGAGAAATAAAACAAATAAATGTCCTTCGGGAAATGCCTACTACACCTAAGTAGTTACTCATCAAATTCACTATTTATGTTTCTATACTTAATCTGAGTATTGCTGTTGCATCTGCCTCCTCTTGCATCTGTAAAATACAAGCAAACATAGACAAACAACCAGAAACATCACTTGCAATAGAATCAAAGAAGTAAGTACATTTGAAACAAATTGTTCTAGACTTTATTGTAACATGTAATTTTTATTCATCAACATTGTCTCTTAGCTCAAACTTTGTTCTTTGTTACATCAACATCATCCATACACTGATCTAAAATATCATCTTTAGTTTGATTTACAACTGAAGAACTAAACATTCGCAAAAACGGAAATTTGTTCAATGGAGATGTCATGGTTATTTATAGTACATACCTTGATAAATTCAAAAAAGAAGAATAAATACTATGTGCATATTTGACAAATGCTTAAGGATTCATGAAAATCACATTGTCCATACCAATTGAGCTCATTGAGGAGCATCAACAAGAACTATCATCACTAAAATAAATATCAATTACAAATTTTAAAATTATTTAGAAAAACAATTATGAGCATGGTGATTGTGAATGGATTCTACTACTAAGTGAATCAATTATTATAGAGAACATATCACCAATCTGCAAATATTACAAATTCATTCTAGATACAATACTAAAACAACTTGCAACAAATACATAAACATATCAAATTGGAACGATTGATGTAGTTGTCACATTAGCATGGAAAATGGGTTCACAATATACACTACAAATTAAAAATGCAAATTTCTAGATACAATACTAAAACAACTTGCAACAAATACATAAACATATCAAATTGGAACGATTGATGTAGTTGTCACATTAGCATGGAAAATGGGTTCACAATATACACTACAAATTAAAAATGCAAATTTCGATGACAATGGAGCAATGGTAACTTAAATTACTTTGCATTAGTTTTATATTAATATTCTCATCTTGAATTTCATTTTTGTTTCAAATAACAAAAAATAACTTGTTTGTATTTTATTATAGTTGCAACTATTTGAAACATGTACACCACTCTACAATGAAATCCAACAAGAATTACAAAAAAGACATTTTCTGATCATGTTATTCAAAAACATAACAAACAATAAAATTGTCAAAGAAAGAACTCTTCAAACAACGAAATCAGCTTTCATCGTAAATTTCAATAGAGAAGCAAAGAACTCAAAAAGTTAAACCCTTCTACCATGTATTTAAGTACAACACTTCTACTTCTCCATATGCAATTATTTTTTCATTTTTGTCCATTTTCAGATATATTAATTATTGTCTTTTATGAACAGATAGAAGGAACATTGACAAATGCAAGCATTTACCCTATGTCATTTGAACCTCTTTGTGTTGAATACAATTCGTGAATATCACCCTCTACAATGATAGAGGACACAATGGTTAACTGTTTGAAATGCAGTAAAAAGATCCTTGTTTTTCTATCAACAATGTCTTAATTAGGTTTAACAACAACGCTAGTTTATAGTGTTCCATAAGAAACAAATTACTCTTGAAACAATTAGTTCCCAGAAATATCTTTTGAATATTATATTAAAAATAAATAAACAACCATCTAAATTTCAAAATACATGGTAGATTTATAATCAACAAAGACAATGAAATCCAACATATTGGCAACAATGGAAGCACAACCAAAGCAATCCAACATGTTGACAGCAATGAAAGCACAACCAAAGCAAGGTATTCTTCTAATTATTCTTCATGCTTACAAAGCACATATATGCAATTTTAATTATGTTATTCAAAATACTCAATTTGTACTAATTTTTTCCTTCTCTTTCCAGTTCCAACACTTCTATTCAAATTGGTTAAAAAAAAACAGACTGTAATGCAGTCCAATGCTCTTCTCAATTTTTGTATCAAGTTGTAGTGATTTTCACCTCCTCTTTTAACCTCCAACACATTTACACAATTTTCCTAAAAAAAAAAGTATACGCATGCACATATTAAAGCAAGGAGTTTTTGAAATTTTTTATAAAACCTGAACTGCCATGGAAGTGAATACACTGAGATACATTATTATAATATTATTGAATCAAAGTGTTTTGTCGCCCTTTTTAAGCAAATACATAAGCTCTTTTACTTCATGATATTTATACTTATGACAAGTAGATTACTCTAAAAAAGCCTCTCTGTCCTTTGTTTTAATAGAGCATTGGTCTATCTTTAAATGGCATTTTTTTAGTAAGATTTGAGACTGGTTTTTAAGAACAAACAGCGGAGATGAATAAAAATAGATTTGTGTTGGAATTGAGAGCCATGCATTTTATGTTTTTACAGCTACTTTCGTTGGTTGAACGCCCTTTTTCTTATAGGTTAATCTCTGTTCCAGATTCTTCAATGTTATATTAAATAATTACTTGTTCCATTTTTAGAATTTAGATTGTTTTTAAATTTCAATTACTTTGTTCCATTTTTAGAATGTGAGCTATTTTTAAATCACTTCCTTATTTAGAATGTGAGCTATTTTTAAATCACTTCCTTATTTATTGTTAGAAGTGTGTTCACAAATTAAACATTCTATTTATGCATTGAATTCGTTGAGACTAAGGGTACCATACTCTAGAAGCCTTCACTTGGATACCATTGCGGTGAAAATAACAGTTTAATTAGGAAAAGCCCTAAACCTTGGAAAAACGAGGGTGTGTTGCGAATCCCGGTTCAACCCTTAAAAAATCTTACAGTTGGTTTCAGTCACACTAACACTGGGTTGAAAAGTCTACTGGATTTCACCCATTTTATATGATTTGGTTGAAAACTTTCTTGTGTTTGTATTTATCTTATTGAACTAAGGATTTTCATTTTTTTATAAATGTAGGAGCTGTTTTTAGTGGGGTTTTCGGATTTTCTGGTGAAAAAATTTGATGTGAAATCTTGATTTGTGTTATTTAAACTGGTTTTTTGATTGTATATATGGATTCATAAAGTAGAAAAATTTTTAGGGTACTTTGATTGTGCAGGCATTACCCATCAAGCTTGTGATTTCAGTAAATTCTGAAATATTTTAGAAAAATTAAATGGGAAAAACCCACAAAAAAAAACTTACCAAAAAAATTGGATATATAAATAGTGAAATGAAAGAGAGAAGCATGAAAAGTTCGTTATGGGAGCACCCGTTAAGTAATATAGAGGGGAAATTGTTATTGCGGTGGTGTTAATTCTTATTTATGCTGAGTTAACATTACGTTTGATATAGCAATATCCTGTAGGCACCTGCGGGTGTGATTACAATCTTGTCTAGTATTAAAAGGAGCAATTGTTGTAGCAACAACTAATAAACTCAAACGGCTCTGAAACGCCAACATCGCTGGACGTATGATTCCGTCTTTCCGCCATCATCATATATAGAAACCTTGAATAACCTTCCACCTCCTATTCTTGGGTTGAAGCTTTTTGATGAAATACGAAAATTTGCATCTCTTGGTTCAATTCGTTCTCTAGTAACAACACTTAAAAGACTTGTAGCTTCCTTTTCTAAACATTTCCTCAACAACAAATTGAATGAGGAAGTTGTCCATGCCGTTGTGCCATTGTAGCTTGAGATCCTTTTCCAAGAAAATTCGCGTCCATTGCATGAGAGCCTCTTCTCATTTTTTCTACTGTTTTCGAGTGGGACACCAGTCCTTAGTGAAGGACAATTTTGAACATCTGTATAAAGAGTATGGATTGATGG
>APFE030859459.1:0-31397 GCA_000404065.3 Pinus taeda
ATAATCATCCAACCAACTGGCCATATCAGATCTAGTGTAATAAATAAAATAAATTAAAACTTTAAAAAGGAAAATAAATTATTTCTTAAAAATTATAAATTTTTAGGATTCAACCAAAATCCACAATCATACTTTTTAAAAAAAATGATACACATCAGGATACTCCACCAAATTGAATTTAAGCTTTTGATTTGAGATGCTTGAAAATCATTAGTTATGAGAACACGGATGTATCCCATAGATAACCATTAACACTTTCCAATGTGTCAGACAACTCACTCATATTATACTAAAAATCCATTTTACTTCCTCCTTGGTCATTTAATTAGTTACTTTAATCACATTTCTCAAACCCTCCCCTTAATCATGTAATCAAATGTCTTTTTCGTTTACCCAGTTAATCACAATTCTCAGAGCCACTGTTTTAATCATGAAATCAAATGCCTTGTTGATATCCACAAAAGAAACTTGATCAACAATAAATTATCTAGTTGAAGCTTTTGCAAAGAAACAAGGAATGGACAATTAAGAATTTAGTTACTTTCAAAAATCAAGCAAGGATATATTAAAAGCCTAAATTGCATCTGGCAGCTAGAGATTGGTGTTGTCACCAAATATCTATCTATAATCAATGTTTGGTAGAGGAATTTGTTAAGGAAATTAATAGAACAAATGAATGCATCATTGAACAAGGGAGCCACTGCCGTGGCGGTAGTCCCTGCTGGGGTCTGCTACAACAACACAATACAAACAACTTGACCTCGTGAATTTTGTAGCCGATGGGCACACTCAATTGATTTCTGAAAATTTGTCTCATATCATTTATGGAATACTTAGAAATGTAAGTATAATGCTTTCTTGACCATTGTAAAGCCGTTATATCAATATTCATAATAATAATAATTTGTCAATAACTTTTATATACAACCTGCTCGGTCAATGAATTCATAACTTTTATAATTTTTCTATTTTAATTAATTGTGATTACAATTTAATTAGTTATAGTATACTTAAAAAAGCATTTACACGCTCAACATAAGTTTTCTATAAATTAATTAGATATGGTATAGCTTCCTTAAACCCTCAATATTCTTAATGTTATTTCTACATTTTAATTAGTTGTGGTATAACTTAAGTAAGCCTTTCACACCCAAAATACAATTTATTCCATAAATCAATGATATAGCTTCTATAAGCTCTTTATTCTTTATTCAATGTGGTTAATTTAGTTAAATATATAATAAGATATCTTCCTAGTTATACTCACAATAACTAGTGATTGTTTCATCTCTATAGCTTGTAGATATTTGAACTTATGGTTCCCCATTCATATCTTTGGTAACAATTATTTATATTTTACCTAAGTTTATTAGTTATCTATAATTTCTCCAAAACTTTTAAATTTATATTGTATAGTTTACTTTATAATAATAAAGTTATTATAAATTTCTTTAATATATGGTTTTGGAATAAAAACTTATTTTTTCCTTTCATTTAATAAAAAAACGTGGATTTCAGGAAAAACACGATAAAACCGCGTGATTTTGTTCCAAATACCGCCGTTGGATTGGACCGAAAAGAATAGCTAGCCCAGGTAAAAGCGGAGTTTGTTGTAATTTTTCAGACCAGTAACTAAGATTTTTAGGGTAGAAATTCTAGATTTTAGAGAAGGGTAGTGATTTTTCAAATATTTTTTTAATCATAACTTGGGGAATTGAAGTTAGGTATAGGCTTGATATCATGAACAAATTTGCCATTACATCAAAACTTATAAATGCTAGTAAATTTTCCAAATACCTAATTAGAAATTATTATTTAAATAGTTTTATCTTAACTTAGTTTTACAATTAAAAATATTCAATTTTTATATCTAAATCTTTTTAATTTGACCCATTTTATTGAATATTTTCTATTAATAAAATTATTTTCCATTTTAATTTAATTTAATATTTTCTATTAATAAGATTATCTTATTTAATTAATTATGATTACATTTTAATTAGTTATAGTATAATTAAAAAAAACATTTACACACTCCACATAAGTTTTCTATAAATTAATTATTCTCTAAATTAATTAGATATGGTATAGCTTCGTTAAACCCTCAATATTCTTAAGGTTATTTCTGCATTTTAATTAATTACGGTATACCTTAAGTCCAAAATACAATTTATTCCATAAATCAATGATATAGCTTCTTTAAACCCTTTATTCTTTATTCAATGTGGTTACATTCATATTTTTGAAGTGGCCAAATTCAAGAGAAAGTCATGGCGGAAGCAAATATATTTGCAGATAATATATATTTTGCACATGCTGTCAATTGTATAATAGCTTCTTTAAACCCTTTATTCTTTATTCAATGTGGTTACGTTCATATTTTTGAAGTGGCCAAATTCAAGAGGAAGTCATGGCGGAAGCAAATATATTTGCAGATAATATATATTTTGCACATGCGGTCAATTGTATAATATTTGCCAAAGAGGATTGCTATTGTTGGAGCTCCAGGTGAAATCGCTGTCAACTACGCCTCAACCAGTTGCAACTTAAATTGCAATAAGTGATAAATTTAATTATGATTGGAACTTAGAATTTAACAAGTGATTGCCATTATCAGACACCCAGGCATCCAGCAACATGCAAAACACACCACCGTCTGCCAACCTGTTCACACAAGACATTAATAAAATTCTGTCGGCATGCACACATGAAAAAACACACCACAGCATAGGCCCCTCTGCTAACCACTTGTCCATACCAGCATACTATCTTCATTACATGTTCACTGGGCTCAGTGACAATCTTGGAGAGAAAAAAAGTGTTCTGGTCAGTATCTTCATTACATGTTCACTAGGCTCACTCACAATTGTGGAGAGAAAAAAACGGTTCTGATTTTTGTTTTGGGTTTTGTTGTTGGAATTTACAAAACATTATGCTCATATTTTTTTAAACTGTGATTTTTTAATTAATAGGCAATCAAAACAATAAATTTTATACGATTAAAAAAATGTTTAATACCAAACATTTTGTTGTCAAATTTTAATACTTTAAACATTTTGTGGCGATCAAATTTTAATACAGCATCTATATTTAAATTGTCAAATTAGAAATTAAATTAATAGTATTGTTTTAGAAAAAAACATTAAAATATTTTGGTTTTTTTTTTTTAATTTGAAAATTAATTTTTTAAACCAATTTATATTAAAGTTATTTTTAAATAATTTAGAATTTAATTGGAAAAAAGAACCGAAAATATCTCTAAAAACCTTCATTTGAATCAAAATAAAGATAAAATTCTGCGGAGTTAAATCCAAAAAAATAAAGATAAAATTCTGCGGTGTTAAATCCAAAAAAGCTCCAACCACCGAGAATTAAAAAGCTCAAGATGCAAACCTGTAAAGAGCTTCAGCTTTTCTCAACACACTCTTTTGGCAGTGAATATAAAGTGCCTTGTGAATACAGAAATATGACCATCATATACATTCATTGCAATATTTAAGAAATCTCTCTGAAATTAGAATCTGCCACTGATCTCTTTTAATATTCGAAAAAAATGCATAAACTATGGGCATTTATAATATTTGAGAAAACTGTTAATAACGAGCAATATATAATATTCCCATAATTTTATAAAAATAGGCAATTTAACATATATAATTTATTGAAAATTTGTTATTTTAAGATTAATAATAATATAAAAATAATAATGAATAATTATATAAAAATTACAGTCAGTTCATATCAGGATTGGGTATAGTAATTTTGTTGTTATAGACAAAGATCCACCTCCATATGCTTATTTTATTGTACTAAAATTCCATAAATATTATAGTATATATATATATATATATATAAAAACCTTCCAAATAAATATAATTAAAATGAAAACAGTATTTTTTCCCTTTCATATTCCATCAAAATGAAAACAAAAGAGTTTCCTCAAATTCAGCTCGTGTATTCTAAGCACATTGCATGCCAGAAAAGTAGCCATTCTTGCTGTCTGTAGACAATTAAAATCACTCATATGATGATGTGCAATATGTTCATGAATTTGTAACAATAGAACCTTCATATAATGCCTTGTAAAATACAGCGGATGGCCCTGCATGAGGAAGGCGTCTGTTTTAACCAGAAAAAGAATAACAGATGACATTTATTGAGAGTGATGACAAGAAAATATGGCCAGTAAAGTTATCTTATACAGCAGCTGACTCGAAGGATGAATCAGTAGCCTTGACCCATTTCTCTCATAGTAATTGCAGTATCATAAGTGGGCCTGAAACTAATCAGTAAATTGTTTAAATCCTTCTAAGAACTCTGCCCAATCTGATATGATATAAAGTTTATCATCTTACTTAAGTGTAAATTTAGAAAATATCTTGGATAGCAGTCTCATTGCCATCCATCACAAATTTTAATATTTCTAAAATAAAATAAGAAACACTTATAATACACCTATAATAGTTAGAAATATTGTTACTTATATACATTTAATCATAAAGCATTTTGAAAAATTCTATGACAATTGAATTGTGTAATCTTATCTATCAGATTTTTTATTTGAATAAAAAAAATTAAAACAAAACACTCACCAGCAAAAACTTCCAAAAAGATTTCATCAAAAACAACTAGATTGAAAGCGCGGCACCACCAATACGAAGATTGCTGCCACCTTGCACAGCCATTTCAAGATTTCCAGCTGCTAACAGAAACAAAATGAAAAATTACTTTGAAGTTTAAAAATGTTGGCGATAACTTGAATTGATTGAGATGAGTAAACAGTAAAATGTTGAAAAATATTTTTATAAAAATATTCACATTTCTGATTGAGATCTTTCTTTGCCCTTAAAATCTTTGATGGAAGAGTATTTTGGTTACCATGAAGAAAATAAAATCAAGATTTCAGTGGCTTGGCTTTGCTTACCCTCTGGTTTGTGTCGGAGTATGGGTAGAATATGCAGATGTAAATTGCTGTAAGAACAAATCCAGCTAAGTTAATAACCATCACTGAAATGCTGTTCGGATTGATGATGGGCAAACCGTAGACCATCCAGAGCAGGCAGCTGGCCATATTTAAAACGAGCGGGACGTATGATAACTGTCCCATGGATCTATCTCTGTACGCCTCCATTAATGAGCACCTGCAACAACAATATTCAAGCATACTGTCCAACAAAACGCCCAGAATTTGAATGAATCCCAAGTAAAAAAATTTAGGCGGCGGAATCTTACGCTGGAGCGAAGAATTTGGGCGGCGGAACCTTACGCGAAGAATAGCTACGGCAGAGGGTTACTTCTGGACTCCAGCAAAAAGAGGGTTACTTCTGGATTCCAACAAAAAAATTAGAACAACTTTTCCCTAAGGTAATGGGGTAGAGGAGGAGAGATCTATATTTAAAAGAGTCACGCGTTCAACGAGCGCAGGTGCATGCATGTTGCCACGAAGCGATGGGCTGTTACCTTGCTACCACGAAGCACATGTCACAATAAAACGTGTTGAAGTCTTGTAATATCAGAAAACATTGGTTAAATGGATTAGTACGGCGTATAATCAATCCGTCCTTACAACATTGGTTAAATGGATTAAAAACATAATGTGAAAACCGTGTTAAGAAAACCACCATTTTAAAAACTTTGGGTAAAAGAACTTGTTAAAAACTCATTCACGAACTTTGCATAAAAAACTTGTTAAAAACTTATTTACGAACTTTGGATAAGAAAAGCGTTGCAGGTGTATTTTTCCCTCGATACGCGTGAAGTTTCCAATAAGAGGTAAAAAAGAAAACTTTGGATAAATTGTGTAGCAGGCTAAATTGATGTTCGAAAACTTTGGATAAAATTTGGGAAACATAAAAAATTTTGGTTATTAATTGGTTGTCAGCGATCGATCGATCGCTAATAGTCCCAGGCAGGGACTAATAATAATTCAAGTCTTACCTTATTCAATTATAGCTCTACAAGATTTATATTTTCCAAAAATTCACAGGATAGTCTTTAACGATTTGAATGATCACTTTCATTTTATTTACATATTTCCAATAAAAAGTATTGATATAAGTATCTTAAGGCTTTAACGATTTGAATCATCACTTTCCTTTTATTTACGTATTTCCAATAAAAAGATATTGATATAAAGGTAACTTAAATAATATTAATTGTGATGAGGGACACTCTCGAGCTCATGGAAGAAATGTTGTAATGCCATGCTATGTTATGTTATCTAAACATTTTGACTTGTCAAATAAAAACAAAAATAAAATAAAATATAAAATTTTAGCAATCCATGGTTTTTCCCATGGTATTTGTTACGATGAAACTTATTTATTCATTTTGACTTGTCAAATAAAACAAAATAAAATATAAAATTTTGGCAATCCATGGTTTTGCCCATGGTATTTGTTCATGGTATTTGTTATGATGAAACCTATTTAAAGACTTGTGAAAATCCAATATGAATTGCGAGAGTACCGTCTCAAATCCACCTTATAAGGTTGCTCTATTGCTAACTATTTACTCTTCTACCCAATCCTCTAAGTACCTTGAAAAAAAGAAGACAAGGAAGAGAACTTACCCAAACCTAAGGAGCTAATGAGGTTTATCTCTTGACCAGGAGCAAAAGGAAGACCCACTACCCTGACATTCCACTACCATGGGGTTCCACATCACCCAATAAAAGAAGAATGTGTGGCAAAATACAAGTTCGCTGAGTCACTTAGTGAATCTACTTTTGGATCTATATTTATTGTTTTCTAATTTATTTTAAATTCCAAAAAATCACAACTAAACAATCACAAAAAAAATTATATAATAAAAATTATAATAATAACCTTAATGTAATTAATTATTATAATAAATAAATATTAATAAATTAACAATAATATTTTTAAATAAAATTAAGTAATTTCAAATATGATAAACATCAAAGCAATTCCTATGATAACAATTGGAAAGAAGTGTAAGTAATTTCAATATTTATTTATTGATAGATATAAATTCAAGTCGAGTATATACTTGAAAGAAACGGGAAATGAAAAGGAGGTCATTCTTCCTTCAAATTAGGGAATATTGAAAAATGCCACATTTATAGAACCATCTAATATCATAGTCCACATTTATAGAACCACCTAATATCATAGTTCAACGTACAATTAGTTAACCTAACAATTTATAACCCCAAATATATACTTTAGTTGTCTCATTTTCTGTTTTTATTAAAAAATCAATATTACTTTAGTGATTTCAGTGATTTCAATATACATTAATTGCTTTGCATAAATTCATTTTACTCCTTCCATATATATAAACAACCTAACTATTCGCAAATTTGTCCATATACACTTACACAAATAAAAATATAAAAATAAATATTATGAAAAATTTGAACTCTTCTCAAAAACCACAGCATAGTAATCTACCAACTAAAATATTTACATAATTATACAAATAAATATATTCGTTAATTTATAAACATATAGAGAATTATGTATTTGTACATTTATACAAATAAATATATTTATTATTTTATTTTGCTCTTTAGGTTTTTTTCAAAGCCTGTATCATATGTGAAAAAACAATAGTTTCCGATGACAATATTGCATATAAAGATAGATATATTATTAAGTGTTGTTTTACAATAATTATTTTCATATATGATCTTTTTCCTTTATGGTTTTTTAAAGTCTATACCATATCATAGTTTACATTATATGAGATGATTATGTATGGCATGCACATTCAGTGTTGTTTTATGATAATTATTTTCGGTGGTGCTATGTTAGCGATAATATAACTTTTTTATTTTTTAATGTAGTAATTGTTGTTTTAATAAATTTGTTTAATGTTTTTATTTGGCTATTAAGTATGGTAATAATATTTTTATATAAGTTATAGTAGATGAATTTTTTTTATTTGTATTAGAAAGTTAAGAGTGAAGTTATTTGTAAATTTATAAATATAATAATATATTATTAAGAAAAATATTATAAAATTGTGAAAAAATTATCAACAATTATTTGTTAAATTTTCATTATTATTAACGACAAAAGTTTTTAGTAGATATTCATAAATATAAAATAAATATTTTAATAGATTCCATAAAATAAATATTTTAAATAGCCAGAGGTACAAATAATGTATTCAATTTCTTTCTAATAATTCTAATGTGCTTAAAATAATAAAATGATAAAATGTGTGTGAGTGAATATATTTAATACACATTTAGGCATATTATATATTTTAAAATTATTGAAGTCCAAATAAAATATTCATTTTTTTCAAATAATTCTAATGTGCTTAAAATAAAAAAATGTGTTAGAGTGAATATATTTAATATACATTTATGCGTATTATATACTTTAAAATCATTGATGTATATAAGGTAATTTGAAAACATCAATTCATATACATATGTTTAAACCACCAATGTGTACTATATTTTTTAAAGTATTGATTTGTATTATATATGATTGAGCACCATTGTATATGTAGATCATTGCATATTACATAAAGTAAATTCTTGATAATGATAATGTTAACAATAACAATGAGGGTAAAGGTATTGCAAAAGGGAATGGTATTATTATGCCTTTATTATAACAATTGTGTTTGTACATGTATATTGCAACATTAAATAACAATTATTGAAATGCATCAACACCTGAATATGTATGAAATGTGTTAGTTTTTTATGGTCCCTAGTATGTTTTATAACTGATTTAGTACATAAACACACAAGGAACCCTTAACTAGTAAATTAGCACAACATAAATATAACATTTGAGAAATCAATAAAGATATAAATGAAAAATGGGCCCAAATCTCAATCTTTATTAGTCCATTAATAAAAGAATCATAAGGCTCCCATACTAGAGATCTTGGCCCTCCAGAAACCCCGATACAAAAACAATACATAGTTTGTCCTTTAACTGAAGCTAGGGCTTGAGATATGCTCATGCAAATCTTAATCTACCCAATAAATCAAATGCATACTTGAGCTAGTGCCTTCAGCGCAAGGTCCTTGGATTGTTGTTTTCCTTGATAACTGATCCCTCTGCAATCACGATTCATCTTCTTAATCTCCTTCTTCAGGTCACATATCTGACTTTCTTCTTGTAGTTCTGACCTTCCAGCACTAAGATCTAACTTTCTTCTTGCAGATTTGACCTTCCAACACTCGGATATGACTTTCTTCTTGCAGATTTGACCTTCTAGCACTCGGATATTACTTTCTTCTTGCAGATCTGACCTTCCAACATTGCAACTAGATCCTCTTACTTGACTTTCTTCTCACTTTTGGTAGCAATTCATTTAGATGGTTAGATCATGGAGAAACTCAATTTCCTTACTACTATGATTTCTCTAAGGAAGATATGTGGCTAGGTCCTTTAGTTGCCCTCTCTCCACAAGTGAAATTCCTTCTCCACTTGTGTCTCTAGGCCTCTCCTTTGGCCTCTTATTTACACTTTTGTGTGACCGATGTTGGGGGTTTTCCTTGTCCATTAAGAAACCCCTATTTTACCACTCAACAACAAATTAGATTAAACAATTAACTAACTTGAGTCTCACGCCCACAACTTTGGGTCAAAAGCCCGACCACTTGGGTACTTTTCCAAACCAACTAAATTTTGGTGGGTTTTCACCACTCGGAAATACCTTTTGAGCTACCCAAATTCCAACACTCCCTCTTAATGAGATAGACATTTCCATCACACCTTGAAATCTACAGCTCCATGACATTCCTCGCATAGGATAAAAACTCCTCTCTCTTGAACCTAAAGGTTCAGACTTCCACTTTGCGACTGACAATCCTTCATAGTCTCTTTGTGAAGCAAGACTCCATCTGAGCCTCCACAACCTCCACTTCTCACTCTATTTTCCCTCCTGGAAAGTCTTACTATTGAACTTGTGTCCTTTCAAGGCCAGTCTCAAGCTGTGGTCGAACAATGGTTCTAATCAACTCTAAACCACCACAATTCAACTCTACAAGCGATATCATCCTCATGGGTCAAATACTTCATTTTCACATGGCGCCCTTTCTTGATGTGCAACTCCACAACCCAATGAAGATATTATCTCGCCTTCAACCAACCATCCACATGAAGCTACCTCTTCCAAGCAAAGGCAACTTCTTTGCTAAACCTCTTGCTCCATATCTAGGCAACACTGTGACTTTCTAGAATAACTCCCTCTTAAACTGCTTCATGTGCACACTCCAATCCAACTGCCCTTCAAAGTAGCTCTTATACCGTGTTAGTTTTTCATGGGCCCTGGATCTAGTTTATGACTGATCTAGTACATAAACACACTAGGAACCTTTAACTAGCAATTTAGCATAGGGAAAATATAACATTAGTGAAACCAATAAAGGTTCACACAAAAAATGGGTCAAAATCTTGATCGTTATTTGTCCATTAATAAAATAATCATAGGGATTTTGTACTAGTGATCCTGGCCCTTCAGAGACCTTGATACAAAAACAATATACAATCTTTTCTTTGCTTGAAGCTAAGGTTTGAGATTTTCTCCTTTAGATATTCCATCTGCCTAATAAATCAAATGCATACCTAAGCTAGTGCCTTCAACTTAAGGTCCTTGGATTGTTGTTTTCCTTGGCAACCAATCCCGTTGCAATTTTTCTACAACTTCTCGATTTGCTAGATTTGCTTCTTCATATCATATATATTACTTTCTTCTTGTAGATCTAACCTTACAACACTTAGGTCTAACTTTCTTTTGGTAGATATGACCTTCCAACACTTAGATCTAACTTTCTTCTTTCAGACATAACTTTCCAGCACTCAAATTTGACTTTCTTGTTGTAGAATTGACCTTCCAGCACTTAGATCTGACTTTCTTCTTGCAGTTTTTACCTTCCAACAATCATATATGACTTTATTTTTGCAGATTTGACCTTCCACCACTCAAATCTAACTTTCTTCTTACATATTTGGCTTTCCAACAATGTGGCTAGATCCTCTTACTTGGCCTCCTTCTCCATTTTGGCAACAACTCCTTTAACTGATCAAATCCCGGAGAAACTCAGCCTCCTTGATACAATGACTCCTCTAATGCAAATCGACGGCTAGGTCCTTTAGCCTCCGTCTCTCCATAAGTGAAAGCCCTCCTCTACTTTCAGCCTCTCCTTTGGCCTCTTATTTATACTTTTTTGAGAGTGATCTTTGGGGTTTTCTTGTCCATCAAGAAATCCCTACTTTACCACTCAAAAACAAATTAAATTAAATAATTAATTGACTTGGGTCTCAATCCCACAACATTGGGTCAAAACCCCAACCACTTGGGTACTTTCACCAACCAACTAAATTTTAATCGGTTTTCATCACTCATAAATACCTTTCGAGCGACCCAATTTCCAACAAAATGCACCATTGCATTCAAATGAATGCAATGGATTAATATATTTCAATGTTAAAAAATTTCACATTGTAGATATGGAAATGCAGTTTCTTGTTTTTCTTTAATAAGATTCAAATTAATAATTCGAAGATCAAATATTTTTATAATAATATTGATCTTTATATTTTAAATAATATGTTTCAATGTAATCATGACAGTAACATATTGTATCATTTAAACTAATATGACACTTTATGACACCTCTGTTCATTGTAATAATATAAATGATCCACATAATTAATGAGCAACATAGCATTTTACAACACTGAACATTACAACAAAATAAGAAACATTTTTTATTATATACAAATAAGAGGTCATTTGTCATATAAAATGAGATAATGTAGAAGATCATGATAAGAAAAATGTCAATAAATAATTGTTATAATTATTAGTAACACATTGTTATATAAGTTAGAATGATATTTCTACATTAAACAAAATGTTTGAATTTTACAAACAAATATTCCAAGGTATAAAACTTGTAACACTCAATTATAGTGATTATCATTCATATTTTGAATTCAAGTTGTTTACACAACTCATTTCTTCATCACTTGCAAGCAATATTATACTTAGGTTATTTGCAATGTTTTGTTGATTAGCTTGATTTGTTTCACTTACTCATGTTTTATTTAGAAAAATAGAAATAAAGTGCAATGTGCATATCTTCATTTATATATAATAAATATGATTATGTAAATTGAAAATCATACCATAGCTGCAAGTGATTCATGAAATACACACATTTTTTTGAATCCATTCCTCACATGGTCTCTTAAGATATCTTTAATTGGCTCCACTACTAATTTGTTGCCTATGAGTTTTTATACACCATGGAAAAGGATAAGCATAATGAAAGGTAGGCTTCTTGCTTCATTAATTATAAAATAGGGAAGTAAAATGGCATAGCTACGCACAAATTGTCGAATTAAGCCTTGATATTCCAACATATACTCACAATTCATAGATGATGTAATGTTAATAAAATGTTTTGATGCTTTGCCTTTGTATGTTACCACCTCGTAGGAAACATCCATGGATGTCTGTGAATTAATTGAATATAAACATCACAACAAATATGAAATGTCAAGTCCCCGGATGCGGCTGACTGATGCTGCGAATAATTTGATGGGACGGGGGTGGAGCAAGGCGGCACGACACCTGCCCACCCTGTACGAGGAGATAAATGCACATTCGGGGAGGCGAGCCTGGCATGCGAGCCATTATACTCCCCCGTCAAGTGATTCTGGTTCATTCTGCGCGTCCATTGCTATGATATCCTCCTCCGCACGCTGCTACCTGCAAGAGATGGCGACCACCATCAATGAAGCAATTATGGTTGGGATCTATCGAGGAGGGTTCGGCCAGTATAAGGATGGGCTCGACCCTGCATTCGTTTTGAAGAATTGTGAGTCGTTGAGCTGGGCTCATCCCCTCACCTCTGATCATCTCCTGGTTCTCTCTGTTGGTCCTAAGCCTGTGATGAGAACGTTGTGTTTGGGTTTCATTCTAGAGGTTCATAGGCTCGGTTATCATCTCCACGACTCTGTCTGGGTTTCTGGCTCTGAGAGGCGACTTTTGAGAATTTCACTCATAGTCTCTAGCCCCTTGTTCATTTGCTCTATATTTTGCACGGTCTTGGAAGGGGGCGGGGGGGAGATTGAGAAGAACAAGTCCTCTCGTCTCTGTTCGCCCTCTCCTATCTCTGTTGGTCCTCTCGGCTTCAGTGTGGAGCCTGACTGTAATCCTTCTTCCGCCCTCTCAACAATGGCTCGTCTTCGTCAGAGAATGGGGTGCCGCAGAGGCCAACCCCAACGCGCCCCTACCGGCTCCACTTCGGACTCGCCTGCCACCAGTGAATTGTTTTCGGGTCAATATCCAAGCACCCGTAGTGGGCGCGGAAGGCATCACGGCTCAAATCAATCCCAGGGGCCTCCATCGTCGACAGGGTCTGCCATTTTCACTTTTAATAGCTCTCTGCATCAGCCTCGGATCACCGCCCACATATCCGTGGTCTTCTATGAGACAACGCAAATGGAGGGTTCAGACACTCATACGGGAGGCTCGAGTGCTGCTGCTGGTCCTCCCCCTGTGTTCCAGCTTGGTATTAGTATGATGCCACAGCATGTTCGGGCTGATCTGGGTGGAGGCACACAGGATACGGATATGTTACCTGTTGACCCTGGACCTTCTGTCCAGTTCGCTGATCCTGTTGCTGACGAACCGAAATTCAGATGGTGCTGAATTGTGGAGGAACAACCGGAGGATTAGTTTGCTGTCGCTGATGGGGGTCTACCTTTTTGGTCATGTTTTTGGCAATTCGCGGGCTCGTTTATTCTGGTAACTCGGCTATGGATATCCTCTGGTTTCTGATGTACGGGTCTCCATGTTTTTTGATGTATGGGTCTACATGTTTTTTGATGTATGGGTCTCCAAGTGGTGGGTTCAGCACCTGGTCATGTGTTTTTCTCTGGATTGATGCTTATGTTTCTTCTGGAAGGATGGCTCTTATCAGAGCAATGAATTGACTTCGGTCACTCTGTAAATATTTTTCCCTTTTTTTAATAGAATTAAGCTTACTCAGATAAAAAAAAATAAAAAAAATAAAAAAATATATATATATATATATATATATATATATATATATATATATAATATATATATATATGAAATTTCAAGTAAGGAAAATGTTAGTGACGAAGTTTTGCAATTAGCCATTTTTTTCTTGTCAACTTGTCTTATGTGTTAAATGGGTTCCATTTTGTTTTCTTTTCTACAATGAAATAATAATAATGATGATTATTGTTATTATTATTTTCTCAAGTTGTCTGTGATCCTCTAAGCTTGTCCTGTGGCTTGAAGAGCTGCGACGAAGGGGCATCTAAGCCTTCAAAGTCACCCGGGGGCCACACCAGCCCGTAACTGACTAGATTTTTTAGCATGTCTCCTTCCGCTAGCATAGGGCACAACCACCCCTCGTGAGGTTTGATCTTGGGTCGCCTTGCTAACCAAGCCCATCCTCAACCGGTTATGCTAGTGGGACTTGACATTATATTATTATTATTATTTCATGTGATAATTAAACTCTCTAATTACATATAAAAATAAATAAATAAATGATTACATATGTTTGATGCATGTTATTAGGATAGCTCCTCCTAATTTCTAGAATCAATTATTCATATTTCTTTGACCATCTCATTGTACACTTTTTGGGACATTCCTACTAGTATGTTTTTGATATTATATCATTCAATGCCTTTGTTTTCTTAATCATCCTAGAAAATGAAGAGCTTAATAAACATTTGATTTATATTTATATGGAAGTAAATGTAGTAGATATAGATTTGGAAAATTTTCAAATTAATACATAGATATCATATGAAAATATGTAAACATATTTCTAAATGATTCTTTTTGTATTATATGGTTTTGGTATTACAAGTCTGAGAAGTCTCATTGACCATTGTTTCAAAAAGCTTGTAATTTATATTAACTCAAATCTTGGGTTTCATTGTATTGATGTTTATATTGTAAGTTAAAAGTATATTTAATTCATCATTACACCCTTTCTAATTATTTCTTCCTAGAAGGGCCATCTCTCCCCTCATTGTCATTCATTAGATAATGCTCAACTTGTGCAAACTTGAATATTTGAAACATTTTAAGTATTATTCTTAAGAACTATATTATTATTCAAAAGTCAAAGAAAAACTTCATGTACATCACTTTTGTATCTACTTAATTTCGCTATTAAAAACATATCCATAAAGATTTTATACTTTTTCCACTTAGATTGTGAACAAGCTTATTGAGTTTTTTATTTTAT
Source organism: Pinus taeda (assembly GCA_000404065.3). Lineage (NCBI taxonomy): Eukaryota > Viridiplantae > Streptophyta > Pinopsida > Pinales > Pinaceae > Pinus > Pinus taeda. Next base: position 15,245 of record APFE030859459.1, read on the forward strand.
TTTTCTCTATATTGACTAATACAAATTTAAATATACAAATAATTCAAATATATTACCTACATATTATAACTTCAAATAACTTGCTATACTCTATAATTAAAACATACTTCCAATATTAAGTGTCTTTTTTATAATCTTTTATCAACCACATTATACAAATAAAATACACACAATAAAATGTATAAACTATGAAATATATTTTATAAACTAAGTAAAGAATTTCAACCTAAAACTATTTTCAAGCTATTCATATTAATGATGTGCATTATATAGTAATATGCACTAACATACCTTGTATACTAAGAGACTAATGCATTTAATTTTATATGGAGCACCATGTAGCTTATGTGCTCGCTAGTGCACTTTACAATAATAAATAATAAAAGCACCAATACCATGTATTATACAATAAGCTAGTATATATATATATATATATATAATTTTTTTTTATTATAATAATAATTAATGGACTAAGTGGTGCAAAATACAATACCTGCATATTAATATATAATGCATACCATTCAACCTTAAAAAAAAAAATCCATGAAAGGTTTTGGGATTCAATGTAATAAGAGGGGTCATTCTATTAAAATATTCATTACACCAAAATAATCATTGAGGCCAACAAATACCAAAGACCCTCGAGAAACAGATTTCATTGTCAAAAGGGTAAATGAACTGAACCCCTTCAACTAAGGTTTGCAATAAGATAAAACAAAAAAGAAGCAGCAAGAAAACTTTGGTTTGCGACTTTGAAGATAAGTCTAAATTTTTTCTATTTTGTTGAAATGCAATGTAAATATAAATATGGGAATTAAAAATAATGGGAATTTTAAATATTTTGAGGGCAATTTCGTTGACATGATGAGAATGAAATCACATATCCTAATTTTTTATTTGCATATTTGTTATGATTTAGGCTGATTCTCTATAAATTTCACTCTTTTGAAAAATCTATCAATTCTAATCTTTCTTAGACACATTTCCCTTTTAACTTTAAGCACAACAATAAATACATATTTAGGATTTTATTTAACTCACTTGTACAAAATGAAATTTTTACTCTGGGATTTTTCAATGCATTGATAAAAAAAATGTGTAGTTTATTTTATTAATTTTTTTTAAGTGTGGTGCACATGTCAATGTTAAATGCACCAATGTGCTACAATACCTTAATTGAAGTGTAGCAATGATTTTTTAAAGCAAAAATAGAAATGCACACCCCCACAATTAGTACTTTTTGGAGGTTTTGATGTAAGCATTTTTTGGTGTGCGTCAAAATCCATAATCCATATGATTGTTGTGTATAGTATAAACAAACACACAAGTGCATATGTGCAATCTAGGTGCATCAATTACTTAAAAAAGACATTCAAAAGTCTATTTGAAGTGACAATATTACATGCTCCCCCAGAATTTTTTTAAGCCTATGCTAACACATATTAATTGCGGTTTTGGTTCAAATACATGGGGAGAAATTATAAAACCAATTGAAAAATTCTTCAAATTCCACATTACATATATTCCAATTTCTCCCTTTCCATTTGTAATAAATCCAAATTATATATATATATATATATATATATATATATGGAGTTTATGCTACCTTGTGCATGCATTTGAATAGTTGTACATTGAATTTTGTTGGATCATTGATGCGATTGATTTTATATGTGTAGGTATTCCACCAATACAAAAAAAATTCAGGCTCTTATCTAAAACAAGATATTGTAAGCAACTATTAAATGAAAATGGAGAGCCACTTTACCCCAACAATTGTAATATACCATCTTTCAACAATGATCATGGGCTAGTGGTACTTCATTGTAAACTAGATCTCTTTTACGATACCCAAGTAATATGTGGTTTTCCAAAATGTAAAGGGTTGAAAGTGACCTCTTGACATGTCATATTATCCCATTATGTTAATGACCATCCAAAGTTGATAGTTTCATACCTCTCACTACAATTAAGTATCTAATATGTGATATAGAAAAGGCACATCATGAAACTTCCATATGCTTATTTTTCAAAAAATTAGAAGTAAAATCCAATGTATTTCATCCAAAATTGACTAACTTGTCTTCTTCTTTTGAGTCAACTAATAATTTTGGTGACCCAGAATATGATATCAATCCAAAACATATCTACTAGAAGATTCAAAAGGTTGTATGAGATGAGAACAAAAATGTCCAAGTACACACTAGGGCCAATTCCATTATTAAAAGGAAAAGATGACTTATTTCTTCCTGCCCAATTGAAAATTAAATACCAAACCTATTACAAGGAAAATTTATTTAATGCTTGCTTCATTTTCCTTTTTGTTCGTGATGTTAAGATTAAATTCTCCTTTTGTGGTATTAATCACATGTTTTCAAGTTTAAAAGAAATGCTACAAATCTTGGCTTTCCTATCCCTTCACATGTGTGCACTCCTCCCTAATAGTTGGTAAGACTTGTGATATTTTGTGGTCCTCTTTATAGTCAGTGTAATTACTTGAACATTGTTAAATTTAAATAAAGCATTTACATGTATGTTATGTAAATGAATAATTATGCTTTTGAAAATGTTAACAAGAAGAACCTATTATATATCAATAATCAACCACATTTTGATGACAACATTGCAAGGTTCATAAATAGCTATAGGTACTATTATTGAGTGTAAATTTTCCATTTAAGGAACACTCTAGTGATACATATTTTTTTTATGAAAAGGAGGGTATCCATATTTGTTGTTGTGTATACAATGTATAGTTTGTCTCCTAGTGATGAGTTCTCAATACATTATACCTTTCGTACACTACCATAACTTGTCAAAGGCAAATTACATTAGTACTAACTTTAGACATACCCTTGTTACATAAGAAAAGATCATTGTGTAATTGTATTTTTGGATTTTTCAATGGAATTCATGTAAATTTATCAATTCATTTGACATTTATTTTATAAAATGGTCAGTTGCACATGTACTAGAAAAAAATTTCCAAGCTTCTAATAAATGTTTGCGTCTAAAGTTTGAATATACTAAATGTATTTTCTTTTAAAGGAAAACATCTTGTTGAAAACCCTTTGATTACTTCCCCATGATCCATGGATAGTGAGCAAGGTAAAAACCATTAACCTTGATTATAGAGCCTAATACTAAAGGGATTAATAGAGTGTGACTTCTCTAATTTTGGGGGTAGAGAACTCATGTCTAGATCATGAATACTTGAGCTAACCCTCAAAGTTAAATATACTAAATATATTATGTTTACTAATACCATCAAATTTAAGGTTCAATATTTTTGTATTCAATGTCGAAATAATGATCACATTTCCATCAGCTATCATTGCACCCCATTGTTATTTCAACTTGAGAGAAGGATACTAAATGAGCACAACTTGGAGAGGAAGCATATATCAAGCCTGTTTGAATAAACCACTTATTCTATTCCAACTATATATTGAGTCACTAATTAATAACATTTACAATAACACTAATTATTCACATTTTGGATATACAAACAATGATACGAAGGTTGGTATAATGATTTCTTATAAGATAGTATCCATGTCATGTAGAGATTGTTGTTAAATGAATTCTAGGATGATGAGTTAGGGATGATTCTCGTATCATTGGTACCTTCTTCAAGCACCTAAAATCTAAGTATAATGCCCCACTCTAGAGACACAGGTCAATTTCTACCTAGCTAGACATATCAATGTCACCAAAAAACTTGAAAGTTGTCCATGATATGTCAAACATGTGTTTCTCAACATTGTTGAGGTAGTCTATATTTAAATAGATCGTGTCACACAATTAATAATGAAAAGGGTTTTGTCCTAGGGGGTAACTCAATTAGTGATTGAAGTGATGTGAAATCATGCAAACCAAGAGATTCGAGATTCAATCCCCCAATCATGACCTGGTATACAGAGAGGATTACAGGTCATAAGCCCCTATAGGTATAGTAGTAATAACCAGAATCAACCCCATGTTACACGAGTACGAGATTGACCTAGTTTTCGATTCCTTTGGGTTAAAAAAATAATAATAATGAAAAGGGCTTTGATGTGTGGTTAATAATAGTGTACACTTATATTTTCTATTACTTTTTAGTTATTTTAAGATAAGACACTTCTAATTGATAATGTCCCCTTTGATAACTAGAAAGTGACAATGCAACCACTAAAATAATGTTGGGGTTCAAGTACATATCATGTCATGTTTGTCTAAATGATTGTGTTCTTTACAAGGCGAACATGCATAGGGGTGGAATACCTTATAGATAAGTGAATTAGAAGTTATCTTGATCCTAATGAGTTCGATATCCATGAATCATGTATATGATACATGGATAGATAAATTCTAGGTTGAGGTACAAATCCTTCCATCAAGCATAGTTATGAATGGAGTTAACTTGTATTCCCTCCAAAATACCAAATATTTTGTTTGGATAGTGGTAGTGATCAATAATAGTACCCCCCATGATTGTATGTGAAGAGTGAATGTCTTATGTTGGCTCTTATGGTTGCTAGTAGAAGACAAGTGAAGAGTGTAATGTATGTCTACCTCCAACCACTGCTTGATGAATTGAAGTAATATGATATAGGTATATGATGTATCAAGGTTTGTATTGATGGAGAAGCCTTTTATGTTATATGGCATATGTGTGTACACCATGCACAAGTATCCATGATTTTGATTTTACTCTAGTAATCATGTTTATTAATTTTCTTATACCCACAACATATTTGGCATACTTAATTATGTGTGACTTTCTTCTTTGATGTTGATGTCTTTCATATAATATAGTGTTGTGGCTCTTGTAATAAAATGGTATCATGTATGTTAATAAATGTTAGATGTTCCAACCACCTACAAAAACCAACATATAACTACTCAATTGTATTCCACCCAAAGGACCACCCTTATAGAAGAGCATCATCTACTTTTCGTGATAAACCAAAGAGAAATTAGAGATCTAAAATAATAACATTGATCGACTTAGGGCATATGAACAAAAAAGGAGAAGGAAATTATGGGATGTTTGATCCAAATAGGGAACCTATTTTTGAAAATTGTAAATAATTAAACACATATGTTGAGAAAATGTCCTTTAGGATGAAATGAGAATTTATATTTTATGAGCTTCTAAAGATTTCCCACTTACCAAATCCCATGCATATATTCAAAAAGGTTTCACATTCTTTATGGAGGCACATCATAAAAAATGTGATGCATTGGATGCTAGGAGATATATTATTTCTTTCAATACTAAAAATAAACAACGGTCAAGAAATAAAAGTAGAGGAGAGCTCAATCTTGTCGGCCTTTAAGAGAAGGTGATGTCCATGCATTTTGAGAAAATATGATTTTCCCTTGGTGAAGGATGTTATAATGGGTGTGAATGAACCTTATTTATATGGGTCAACTCTATGGCATTTCTTCACTATAGAAAAACATTTTTCAAGGTTGAAATCACATGACCATCTGAACCTTTTAAGGATATGTATGTCAATTACAAGGTTATTTTTTCACAGTGTACCTTATATGTTATACACTTACAATTTTATGACAATTAAATTGTACATGTTTATTTTGTGGTGTCATTAGCCTATTCTCATGTGTGGTTGTGGGAAAAATGAATTTCCTAGGACCTTTGACAACCCATATCTAACTTATTTACTTTCGTACATTGGATTGCATCAAAGGTGATTCACATGGCTAGCATTACATGGTGACATTGAGAGATAGTTGGTATTGTTTATATGTTTGAGAAGGAATTGACATGAGTTTCGTGGACTTATAGGTCCATTTTATAATTAACATATCTAATAAGGTTTAACTAACCAAGGTGGTCTCATGTTGTTGGAGACACTTCTTGGAGAGGTAAATGAAACAATTGAAACATTTTGTTTGAAAAAGGGAGAAATATGAGGGTCTTATGCTAGAGGGGTACATAGTATATCAACCATTCTATTATGCTAGTGGTTACATCAAGAAAAACAACAACACATTACGAAAAGAAATTTGGGAAAACCACCAAGATGAGGATAAGAGGGAATAGGATCAACTCTTTAAAACAATGTAAAAATGCACATGATGAAAAGAAAGTCACTTAAATTTTTTTTTTTCATTTTTCTAGAGAGTAACTATTTACACTAAACTTGATATAATATAAATGATCCCATATTATTTGTATTGATTTTATGAATACATCAACAATTTTATTAAATAATGCCATCAATAAATTTGTTTTTTACAATGTGGAGGCACAACAACCATGGATGGCATTGTATGAAGAGAAGAGAAGGAAACAAGACAGTGATAGTGTTATCACTCACCGCTTTTTCAGTCACTAGTGGCTTTAGAAGCCAAATAATAGTGATGTTTTATGCCAAATTTTGAGCCACATAAGCTATCAGAATGAGATGGGACCCTCTCCAGTGCGTAGTGCTCGAAAAGAGCTTTCCGAGGGTATATAGAAGTCCAAAAAAGGGTTCCTGGATAAGACGTTAGGGTCTGTTGAAAAATCCCTCTAGAAAGCTCAAAAAACCCAAAAAAAGGCTAAGTATGATGGAAAAATCGCATATCGACGTTGGTGGGTCTGGGAGCATCGCATATCGGCACCAGCGGGACCAAAAGGAAAAGAACTTTGGTGATTGTAGAAACTGTGATCTTCTGATCACCGATATCATATATCAGTGTCGACGTGTCAGGGCACCACGTTTATTGGTATCAACGGGATTTAAGTCCTGAAGATTGCACCAGGGGGTTGATTGCGATACGATGTAATATCACCATGGGGCTGGGAAATTCATTAACAAAGAAAATGGTTAACAAAATAGGAGTGGGACACACCCCTTCCCTCTCCTCCACGTGGCACAATCCTGCATCCTGCATCCCGCATCACAACAGTCCCGTAAACTAAAACTTCAAAGACCTTGCGGAGGCCGATTGCAATGCAGTATTGTACCACCGGGAGGGTTCGATTATGAGTTACAAGGGAAATGGCTGCACCAAACAATGGTTGGGCCTCCCCTTCTCTCTCCTCCAGGTGGCATCGTTGATTGGTGGGTCAGCGGGGTGACAGGGTTGAAACTATAAGAAATCGTCGATATTGCGATATGGACCAAAATTGCTGGGGAGGGCCAATTTTTAAATACAAAGGAAAGCATGGAAAAACAAGGCTCTATGGGCCTCTTTCTCTCTCCTCGTGGGGGCCATGTGTCGGCCTTTGATTGGTCCACCAAACTGACATGGTAGCTAACGTCAGCAATGACGTGGCAAATATAGAGGGTGACGTGGCTGTACAGGGGACAAGTGTCACCTAGTTTCAACATTTTTAGGGGTGACATGGGGCCATTTCCAAGTGCCACATGTCACCACTCATAGTGTGACACATGGAAGTGATAAGTTCACCCCACATCTTGGCAAACATAGTAGTTAAGGGGACAAGCTAAAGACGATGGACTCATCGATTGCGATATGTGGGACTCCTCCCTGGCTGTGATTGTGATAAGGAAGAAACCCTTGGATGTGATAAATTACTACGGCAAGGTCTATAAAGATCTCACGTCCGGGCTGTTGGCCTGCTCCAAAGAAAAAGGTAAAAAGTCCCCCCCTCTTCGCGGTTACGATTGTGATATCTTTTGGCGGGTCCAACCCTACAGATTGGCGATCACAAGGATAAAGGGAAGCACCACATGCAAAACAAAACAACACGTCGAAGTGTGGGATTTCATAATAACAAAGGAAAGAAGCCCCCAGCCAGGAGCCTGAAGGCCTTAGTGCCTGAGGGCTAAGCCCTAGGTCATATGATAAGAAAAGCATAAAGGGGTTGTAATAAGGGGGATAAAGGGGAAATTAAAAGTGCCCAACTGTTCATTTTTTTTAAACATTAAAGACCCGCGGCTGTAGTGCTCTGATAGTGTACTACAGTGGTTTTAAAGGATGTATGGGTCGGCAACTCTGGTATTGAATGAAGCAGGGGGAAGTGCATAAATGACAATATGGGGGGCTTCTACGGAGACTTAATGCCTCAACATGGAGTCTCGCTCCTCTACATAGTGCGGCACTACCCAGAAACACTCCATCCCTTCTCCACCAAACATCTCACCCACGTAGTAAAGGAAGAATTGACATAAGCCAGCCGAGCAGCAGTGAACCGCCTCAAGTAACCGAAAAGAGCAGGATGATAGTAGGGACGTGGTTCTATCCAAGGCCTCCACTGAAGTAGCAAGGGGACACATCCTCCTTCCTCTCTCGACTTTATTTCTCTGATGCATTTATTTCTGTGTTTTTCCAAGAAAGGGATTCGATCCCTGTTGTAATCTTAGGTAGGTGATAGAAGAGCCTAATAGAGTTGAGACAACTAGTCTAGCATGACAACTGGGGATCAGGCTTGGATATTTTGATTGTAATTCAAAGCTCTCCCCCTCTTCTTATAAATATGGGGATGAGACATAATATAAGGGTTTCGGATTCTCAGACTCACGATGGTTGAACTCTATGTTGCCATTTTGGTTCAATATGCTTTCATGGGACTTCACTGATACCATGGTTGAGTGTATGGACTGGTTATTAGGCTCTTTGGAATAAATGGTGTTTCCCCATTGATTCCAAGCATGATTAATGTGCAACAAGTTCCTCTTGGTAATCTCATTTCACCTATATTTTTCTTTCTTTGAAATAGTGTAATGAACACAGTTGGTTCCTCTTCAATATATCGATTTATCTTAGCTACTTTCGCAGAGAATGATACCCATGTTATGTTTGATCTGAAACCTTCTTTGGCTCCTTTATTTCTATCATCTCATTGGAAATCCATGGTTTAGAATTATGTCTTGCTTGCAACCCTATCCATTGAATTCCCCTTTCTACTGGAACATTGTTGCCTAGGATTCCATTTGTTACAACCCTATGCATATATTTCTCTCCCTCCTTTCCTCCTCTCCACCATCAATACAACTTCAGTTTAAGCTATCCCATTTTCATGTGTCGACCAGTAGAAGGAGAAGTCGTTTCTCTTTAATATTGCCCAAATAGCCCCCAACATTTGGATCCATGAGTTGGCCTGAATATTCCTCTTTGAAAACTTATTGAACCAAGCCCCTCATAATTTTCTACATGAAAATTGGAGTGTTGCAACCCCCTCACATATAACCTCACAAGATATCCTCTATTTAAGATGTCCTAGGCACGAGTCTACAATCAACCCATAGGCTATCTCTAGGGACATTTCCTTGCCTCCTATTGTACTTGTGTTGCATGGTGCAAGATTTAGCCCCAACATCTTTCTGGCGCCATTGTCAGGGAATAGATTAGAATATTTTTCCCTAGGTATGACAAAACATTTCATTTCCTGTGTTAGGTGAGCATAGGAAGTGTAGGTTGAATATCTCTCACCTTGGCGACTCCATTGTCAATTTTATGGTAAACATCCTGGAAACTCCACTGTCGAAATCTCTATCTGATCATCCTAGCTTTCAAACAGCCCTATACTCACTCTAATGCTGCAGCAGCCAAAAAATTTCCCTATATTTGAACATGCAGTCACTCATATAGGGAGGTTTTCAAGATGGCCATTCTTGCATTTCTAGTCAACAAATTTTCCCCATTGGATTTCTCTTCTATTGCTGGTTATCCCAATCATGTCCATGCATTTCATGAATGGAATACCTATTTTCCTAGATTCGGTGGAAGCACAACTAGAAGGCCTGATCAACACCTCAAAGAATTTCATGAATGCATGGAACAATAGGGAATTTTCCTTAAATATGTACAAATGAAATTGTTCATGTATTCTTTAGAGGAGGGTGCTAGAGTTTGGTACAGAACAATACCTTGTGGCAATATATCTTCCCTGAGATGTTTTCATATAGCATTCAATCACTATTGTAAAGAATTATATCCACTGAATGCTCTATTTGAAGATTGTTGCATGCATTTTAATGATGAAGACTTTCCTGAGGTCGAAGACCCAACTAAAGATGTTTGTGGATCTCCACCCCAAGAAAACATCCTCTCGCATCAAGAAGCATCACCCACTGAGCTAGAAAGTGAAGAAAGAAATATCATCGAGCTTCCTACAAACCCTTAGGGGTCTGATTTGGTCAAATGTGATATTTCTCCTTCTTATGATGAATACGACTTTGGTGAAGTGTCAATTGATGCAAAGCCACAACGCTTCTAGTCAGGGGAAGTTGCGCAAGAAGAGGATGCCTATCAAGAAGTCAGCGAAGAGACTCTAGTTTGCAATGCTCATCCTTTGTCTAGAGAAAAAGATCAAGACCCCCCTCCAATTTGTGATTCATATTATTCAAAGGAGGGAGAGATGGTCATTGAGGTCTAGAAGGAGTTGCTTACCAACAAATGGGGAGAAGGCTCGCAGTAACAACAAGCTTTTCTAGAAAAGTCTAAAGTTGTGGAGTCGGGAAGTGTTTATGGCTTCCTTGGCCAAGATGATATTGGTCAATAGATTGTTCATGAAAAAGAGGCAGTTGCAAGCATTCCTTATCTATTCCATGACCCTGTGGCTACGTACATGAGCCTATTCTTAAGTTAGCAATAGAGGTTATTTCTAGAGCATGTATTAGGATCCTTGTTTGAAGAATTTTTATGGTGCATGCCTGTTTTAATTTCTCTTTTTCAGCAGTATGAAGGCATAATTCCAGTACTCTTATGATGGCCTAGCTCTATTTGAGAGTTAAAAATACTTAGCTGAATTAAGTACTGTACATAATTAGGATTGTACATAAATAAGCTCACCAACTGAGCATTTACTTTTTAGTTGTTAGAATTTTTAGTTTTTGCATTTTAGATTCTAGAGGAAAGTCTCTTGGAGATTTTGTTGATTACAAAGTTCATATATTACTGACTCCATGCCCATTGGTGAAGGATACTGGTCTACAGGTTCTCAACACCTTTCCAGCAAGGCATTGTCCCCAGTAGGAGCCAATGTTGTCACTCACTGCTTTTTTAGTCACAGTGGCGTAAGAAGCCAAATAATAGTGACGTTTGATGCCAAATTTTAAGCTACATAAGCTATCAAAATGAGATGGGACCCTCTCAAGTGCGTAGTGCTTGGAAAGAGCTTTCTGGGGGTATATAGAAGTCCAAAAAAGGGTTCCTGGATCATAAGTTAGGGCATGTTGACGAATCCCTTTAGAAAGCTCAGAAAACCCAAAAAATGGCCAAGTTTGAGGGAAAAATCGCATATTGGCGTCAACGGGTTTGGGTGCATCACATATCGGCATCGGCAGGACCATAAGCCAAAGAACATCGGTGATTGTAGAAACTACGATTCACCGATCAATGATATCATAGATCGACATCGACATCGGCGGTTTAGGGCACCATATTTATCGGTATCAACAGGATTTAAGTCTTGAAGACTCCACCTGGTGGCTGATTACGATACGATGTAATATCATTGGGGGGCTGGGAAATTCATTAACAAGTAAAATGGTTAACAAAATAGGAGAAGATTGCCCCCCTTCCCTCTCCTCCATGTGGCACAATCCTGCATCTTGCATCACAATAGTCTCGTAATCTAAAACTTCAAAGACCTTGCAGGGGTTGATTGCGATACAATGTTGTACTGCCGGGAGGGGTTGATTTCGAGTTACAAAGGAAGTGACTACACCAACGGAGGTTCGGGCCTCCCCTTCTCTCTCCTCCACATGGCATCGACGATTGGTGGGGTCACAGGTCCGAAACTATAAGAAATCGCTGATATTGCGATATGGACCAAAATCCTCGTGGAGGGCCGATTTTTAAATACAAAGGAAAGCATGGGAACATAGGGCTTGACGTGCCTCTTTCTCTCTCCTCCATGGGGGCCATGTGGCAGCCTTTGATTGGTCCACCGAGCCGACATGGTAGTTGATGTCAGTAATGATGTTGCAAGTACGGAGGGTGACGTGGTCGTACAGGGGACATATATCATAGAGTTTCAGTATTTTCAGGGGTGAGATGGGGCCATTTCTAGGTGCCACATGTCACCACTCACAGGGTGACACATGGCAGTGATGACATCACCCCACAGATTGATGATCACAACAGTTATGGGGAAAAGCTAAAGACGATGGACTCAATAATTGCGATGTGCAAGACTCCTCCCCAGTTGCAATTGTGAAAAGGAAGAAGCCCCTGGATGTGATAAATTATTACGGCAAGGTCTATAAAGATCTCGTGTCCAGACTGTCAGCTCGCTCCAAATAAAAAGGTAAAGAGTCCCCCCCCTTCGCGGTTTTGATTACGATATCTTTTGGCGCGCCCAACCCCGTAGATCGGCGATCGCAACGATAAAGGGAAGTGCCACAAGAAAAACACAATAACACATCGAAGTGCGAGATTTCATAATATAGGAAAGAAGCCCCCGGATAGGAGTCTGAAGGCCTTAGCATCCGAGGGCTAAGCCCCTAGTCATATCCCACAAACAGATGATAAGAAAAACACAAAGGGGTTGTAATAAGGGGGCTAAAGGGGAAATTAAAAGTGCTCGTCTATTCATTTGTTTTAAACATTAATGACCCGCGGCCATGGTGATTTGATAGTGTACTGTAGCGATTTTAAAGGATGCATGGGTCGACAGCTTCGATATTGAATGAAGCAGGGGGCAGTGCATAAATGACAGTATGGGGGGCTTCTACGGATACTTAATGCCTCGACATGGAGTCTCGCTCTGAATAGTGCAACACTATCCAGAAACATTCCATCTGTTCTCCACCAAACATCTCACCCACATAATAAAGGTGGAATTGACATAAGTCAGCCGAGCAGCAGTGAACTACCTCGAGTAGCCGAAAAAAGTAGGACGACAGTAGGGATGTGGCTCTATCCAAGGCCTCCACTGAAGGATCAAGGGGACACCTCCTCCTTCCTCTCTTGACTTTATTTCTATGCATTTATTTTTGTATTTTTTCAAGAAAGGGATTCGATCCCTGTTGTAGTCTTAGGTAGGTGATAGAAGAGCCTAACAGAGATGAGACAACTAGTCTAGCATGAAAGATGGGGCTCAAGCTCAGATATTTGGATTGTAATTCAAAGTTGTCCCCCTCTTCTTATAAATAGGGGGATGAAACATAATAGAAGGGTTTCAAATTCTCAGACCCGTGAGGGCTAAACTCTGCGTTGCCATTTTGGTTCAATATGTTTTTATGGGACTTCACTAATACCATGGCTGAGTGTATGGACTGGTTATTGGGCCCTTTGGGATAAATGGTGTTTCCCTATTGATTCCAAGCATGATTAATGTACAACAAGTTCCTCTTGGTAATCTCATTTCACCCGTGTTTTTCTTTCTTTGAAATAGTGTAATGAATACAGCTGGTTCCTCTTCAATCTATGGATTTATCTTAGTTGCTTTGGCAGAGAACAATACCCATGTTATGTTTGATTTGAAACCTTATTTTACTCCTCTATTTCTATCATCTCATTGGAAAACCATGGTTTAGGATTATGTCTTTCTTACAGCCCTATCCATTGAATTCCCCTTTCTGTTGGAACATTGCTGCCTAGGATTTTGTTTGTTATATCCCTATGCATCTATTTATCTCCCTCCTTTCCTCCTCTCCACCATCAATACAACTTTAGTTTAAGCTGTCTCATTTTCATGTGTCGGCCAACAGAAGGAGAAATCGTTTCTGTTTGAGATTGCCCAAATACTCCTAACATTTGGATCCATGAGTTGGCCTAAATATTCCTCTTTGAAATCTTATTGAACCAAGCCCCTTATACCTTTTTACGTGATAATTGGAGTGTTGAAACCCCCTCACATATAACCTCACAAGCACTCCTCTATTTAAGATGTCCTAGGCACTGGTATACAATCATCCCATAGGCTGTCTCTAGGGAGCTTTCCTTTCCTCCTGCTACACTTATGCTGCATGGTGCACGATTTAGCCCCAACATACATGAATAAATTTAGACAATTGAACGATAGAAAAATGCTTTATCCTAATCATTTAAAAGAAAGTATGTCATATATATGTCCCAATAGCTAGGTGGCTAGCTACATCAAAGAGAAATATGGTGTGTTCACTTTACCCATACAATGTAGAGGATGCACTAAACATAGGGATCAAGTACATCAACTTTGTAATACTTTATTTCTATCAATTCTTCATTTTATAATGCACAACTGATTTATAACATGTATTATGTTTTTTTATTGCTTGTGTTACTAGACATATGACACATCCTTTGTTCCCATCTTTATAGGTGCATTTATTCCTATCCATGTGGGAAATATGGACACTAGTTTCACACCAAAGATGTCGATGATCAATATGTAACAACTAAGGAGTGGAGGTTGGGTTCAACCTATCTAGTCATACTAGATATTTTGATTAGAACCTAATAGATGAGGAGTTAGGTTACATGAGAAGATACAAGAGATCATGTAAGTGGATCTCTCATATTTCCAATGTGTTATTTCTAAGTGCAAGTGTTGGGATGCCTTTGACTGGAGAAATGTAAAGAAAGATCGTCACAGTGGGCTAATATGTATTAACTCTAAAATAATGTGGAATTAAAACAAGGGCCTTATGTTTCCCAAAATATTTCAACCAATTTTTTTTACCTTGATATGTTGGATATATTGGTGGTTCGTACTAAGGCACTAGATTAAAACATGTTTCTAGAAGCACAATGTTGACATGAAAATCAATGAGCATGATAAGGGTGATGGCAATTAATAGTGATAGATGTGTCATTTCAACATTATGTTATAGATGTTCCATTTCATTACGATTTTTTATAATTGACCAATTGTGCATATTTTCTTAATTATCACAATTTTAGTTGGTTTTGGCAATTATGCCACCTATTTAGTGAAATGGTTGGCCCAAATCATGACATAGAATTAGATTATAACTAATGATGATTTTAAAAACATGTTTAATGAGTGATTTATTTTTCTAATGCATTATTAATTACCACCAAGTTTCAATAATTACAAAAATTTAATACAATAACAAAACATATTTTTTTCATTTTATAACTTTAGATATGAGAAATTAATATCCATTTACAACCAACATTTTGACCAAAAAAATGTTTGGAACTTCAAGCTCTTTAATGAATTGTGAATCATTTTCAATTGTAAGATTTGTGTGTTCCTTGATGGGGATGTTAATGGCATTGATAAGGGACCCTTAGGGGTCGAGCACATGAAATTGGGACGCAATGGGAATTTATGAATAGGGAGTGTGACTCGCCCCCAACATGCATTGACATGCATGGCAACAAATGGACACCTTTGTTTATATATTTACATCAACAATTGTGTTTTGGGAATTCTACGTGGGAGAAAGAGGGAAAGGTGAGGTCAAAACTTCAACCTCCTTGCTGCTAGTGACATTTTTTCACTCCTCTACTAATATAAATCTATTTGTGAGTGTTATAGGTTCTATGATGGTGGGATATTTGCATCTTGAGGTTATGTGGAAGAGGTGGTGGGAGGGCTTTGAAGCTGGATGTGTGGAAGTCGTGTTGTGGATTTAGTTCCTAGAAGTCAATGGCCTATGGAGAATCAACTCTTTAAGTCTCGGCAAGGTAGTGTGGTTTGTTTTCTCTGTAATCTTTTTTCTTTCCTAATTCTTTTCCTAGGTCATTTTTTTGGGGTTTCCAGAATTTTGTCTAAGGATTGGGAGGGTTGTCTGCATGGTATGTGCATGTTCTCTCTCTATAATAAGTGGTTGTTATTGTTTATCGAGCTAAGAAGGATTTGTTCTGAATGCCTATGTTTGTCTTTTATGCTAGTTTAAAGGTTCTCATGAAGATATTTGGTGATTGGTTAAGAATTTCTCCGCCATCCCAGTATCTCTCAATTTTGAGAGTATATTTCCCTTAGGGAAACCCATAGATTTATATTTGTTTAATTTTGTAGGGGTTTATGGCTTCTGTCACTAAGGTAATTGCTATAATGGGTTTCAAGTCAGGGTGTTCTTCAATTCGCATGGTTTGTTTAATGAGTCTTGGTGATAAATCTATAGGGTGGTTCTAAAGTCTTGGTAGAGTGGTGGTGAGGTCATTCTGTTATTTATTTATGTAGGTTTTAACCCCGTACAGAAATTACCTGCATACGAATTCTAAATCACAGGAAAAATAAAAATGCGAGAGCATAACACATAAAACACATATACATAGAGATTTCCCA
>APFE030859462.1:8624-29129 GCA_000404065.3 Pinus taeda
ACAAGATGAACTAATTGGGACCTGCACGTGTCAGCGGTTCAATGGGCCTATAGGGCCATGTGCAAAAACCTGAGTGCATAGATGATTCCAAGGCTAAGGAACATAGTCGAGACCATAATTGGGAAGGAAATGAATCCTCACGTAATAGCTCCCACAGATGAGACAGTACGCGAGGACCAGGATGAAGGAATTATGCAGCGACACAAGGGCGAACATATGCAGATCCAGGAAGCCATTCGGAGAGGGAACCTTAAGCTTTGTGAACTCGAAGAAGATCGAGTACGATTGAGGAAAAAAAGCATGTTAATGGACGCAGAGATCACAAAACTGGAAAACAAAATCGTGCAAGCATGTCTTGTCGATAAACTAAGAAGGACAAAACAAGATAAGGATAGCCATACTAATACATTAGAAGATTGTCACCAAGAATTTGTAACTCTGTTACCATGGTTGCGACCACACCTTACCACAAAAAGTAACCAGGGGAGCGCACCGTATAAGGAAGAACGTGCGGCATTGACTGTCGCGAGGGTAATTCAGGAGTGCCCACGAATTAGACTGAAAGGTGAATTGAAGTCTTGCACAGGTGGTGTGACCACCTGACTAGCTGTAGGGAGCACAATCTCAGCACTCCAAGCAATTGAAAGAGAGCGCGGGATTATAAAAGACTCTGTGAGGGAGCTGCGCGATAAGGAGGTTGCGCACAAGATCAACATGTCACAAGGGTCACACCTGTGTAGAGGGGACTGCACGGCCATGTGGGTAGGCTGGGAAGTGACCGTTGGTGTCACTGTTCATGACAAGATGCCCAATTTAAGACAAAGAGGAGTTAGTGGCGAGAAATTAAGACACGAAGTCAGAGCTCGATTTGGGATGATTTGCCACCAAGAGTGGATTAATGACTCACAAATGGGGGGAATGGTCAAATTTAAATTCAAAAGATGCTATAAAACTAACAAGGCTAGCCATGAGACAACACTTGTTTGTTCGAGATTTGAGCTATTACAAAGAGTGCAAAGTGTTGAGCGCCAAGTGGTGTTTGAGCCTCCAAAGTCACGAACAACTACAGATAGCTCAAAAAAGATGAAAACTACCAGGAGAGTTGTACGTTTTGTCGAAAGTACCATCGAGGAAGCCACGCAGAGCCCTACCGCACCAGTGGGGGATGCGTCGGAAATCTAAAAATCACCTCGGACACCGATTCCTAAGAAGGATAAGAAGACAGCAGCACCAGTGTGCATGTCCCCATGAAATCCGCAGTTTGGTAAAATTTCCATGGAGGAAAAGGGCAAGGTTGTCAATCTGGACACACACGATGAGGAGGAGGACATACAAGCCCTCGTAGATGAGATATAGGCAGATGAAGAGATTACATAAGACATCTAGCTAGTGCATGCTACAGATCAACTGCCTAAATATGTTCCTCCATGGAAATGGAAAGTTAAGGTACCCAAGGATCTGGATGCCACTAAGAGTGCACTCTAAACCCTGCTCCTCCCAGATAGAGTTTTGTTCAAAGGCTCTACCCTAGGATGAGTGCCCACAATGAAATTTGAAGACTAGGACCTCATGGACGGTGAAAAGTTCCCACATTTACAAATTGATAACCTCATGAAACAAAGCAAGGAGGGGTCCATTACAACACTAGAACTGCAGAAATGGCTGCATAGTGTGGAGAAGGCCAGGCTACTCCACCTTCTATCGATTCTGCATTTTCACCGCGAACCGATTACGATCTTTGTCATCAAAAAGCTTCTTTGTCTGGTACATGATGGGTGCCTGTGGTTGGAGGAACCCATTCCCATCATGATAGAGCTTCTCCATAGGATTTCTCAACTTCCCTGTCAGGGAAAGAACCCCACAGAGATAGCTGGAAAAAGTGGAGATTTGGTGCTGGAAGAGGCCATGAAAAATAAGTATAAGTTGGAAAAGAAGAAGAGAGGTTATGCCATTAGTAGCATTAAAGACAAAGGGGTGCACGTAGCCACCCAACTACTGGCCAAAACAGTGATGAGAAAATGCCACGACGACGAGGTACCAGTGCCTGTGGTTGTGTTGGCCAAATAGTGCATGGAGGGGTCCTTTTAAACTTGGCTAAGTTCCTCTGTGAGGAGTTCTTGACCAATTGTAAGGAAGCTCAGGAGCAGGGCAAGACCTTCCACTACGCATGGTTGCTCTTGTCCATCTTACTGGTGATAGGGGAATTGCCTGAGAACAATGAGTTTCCTCATATTGAATAAGACTTCTCGGAGGCTGCCAAATATGTGTTGTTTTGGGCTATGAAGGACACCACACAAATCCATGAGACTAAGATCTTCTGGGTGCCCATGGAGGCGAGCGTCCGAATGTGGACTAACAGAAGGTCGTGCCGAACCCCCACCATGTACAACAGTTTGCAAAGATTTGTAGACTTCAAGGTGGATAAGCACAATGTGTATATTAAGGCACATAAGGATACGATGCAAAACTGGACCAAACTTCCTTACATCATGATTGATGATGCCATTTTTGCCGTTCTTGACTCATGGCCTCCGAAGTGGCATGCCCCAGATTTGACGATGCATGATAAGACAGCGATACAGAAACAAAAGGATGCCACCAAGCTGCTGGCTCAGCAGAAGCACAACAAGAAGTTAGCCGCGAAGGTAAGGGATTTCTGTGAGGCAACGAAGGCCACTACATATTAGACCAAGGCCGCCAAAAAAGTAGCAACAACACAAGTAATAGGGGCTACCATGACACGGGAGGAAGGAGGCCCGGACTTCACCATGGGACAGGGAACTAAGGACACAGCGAAAGGTGCAGATCCAAGCATGACATCTACACAACTGAAATGGCTGCGCGGTATGAAATGAGCAGGCCCACGGAAGAAGACCAAGGCTTCCAAACTAGATAGTGAACCTATTACATTGATAAAGGGTGACCTCTACGACATCAACGATACAGTTCACGAGGTCACTAGGGAAGTGCTCCAAGAAGTGATGACGGAGTAGCAGAATGTGTTGGGGGCCCTAAGGGCGCAACTGTAGGAACTTCAGGTGCGGCCCCACAGGAGGGAACCGTAGCCGTCTACGGTGCCGTAGGTACATCGACAATAGAGCAGTTGCTGCGGGCCAAAATGGCTAACACCATTTTGTTGCCAAAAGGGGCACTAATAGTAGAAAGCACAAAGGACAGTGCCGCGGTGGGCCAAATCAAGGGACTGAGCCTAAACTTAGTAGCCCTTCCGTGGGATAAATTATACCAGCTACAGGACAGAGTGACAATAGAACTCCGTGCAAGGGAAGGACGTGTAGTAAAGATGCTCAGCGAATAGAGAATCAACATCAAACATCTTAGCCTACAATGCAATGAAGTGCTAGCGAAGAATCAACAGTTGGAGAAAATAGTAGAAGAAGCATGTCGCACGTTCTAGAGATAGAAATTGCAACAGACCTACCAGTTGGAGTGCGAATTCACAAATTGGCCAGTGGATTCCGCAAAGAAAAGAAGGAAGCAACGAGGATATAGCTGGACCTCAACCTTCAGATTTTCGAACTGCGATTAAAAGTGCAGTCATCGACGCCCCCAGAAGTTAGGGAACAACATGATGGCACTATCCAAAAAGGGCTGGAGGAAATAGGACAGGCAGTGCAGAACTGTACTATGATGTTGGAAGAATTCTTTGCGGTCCTCACTTCCTTAAAGGAGGACCCCACCATATAGTGCCTAGAAACAGAGGCGCGGGAGCTTCATGTACAGTATGACAGTGTGCACGGAACGACGCAGATAGTTGTCCTGACCCAATGGATGGCAAAGCTACAACAAGAAAAGGCATTGAAGGAACAGGTCGATGCCACACGATGGAAAGAGGTAGTAATTAAAGTGCACATCCAACCTTGGATTGATGAGGCCTTCCTCATCACAGTCGATATTAAAGGAAAGCTCGCATAGATGAAGGTGATGCATGCCTTAAGATAGGGATTTGCCCCTGACAGTGAACATTCGGCTGAAAGAGTAGAGCAGATCCAACAGACGACGGAACGGTGTTTTGCGGACCTTCGCATAGCTCAAGCACAGTTGGAGGGGCTCCGTGCCAAGATCGCCGCACCAGCAGAGTGACTCGGGATGAGTCACAATGATTTTGTTGGGGAGCTGTTAGGCATGGGATCCCCCGTAGCATGGTTTTGGGGCTCAAATCCCAAGTTTTGGTTAATCATATTGTAAGATTCTGTGAATTGCGGGCGCAGATCGCGAAATCTAGGATAAGTCATAGGGTTTTTCACCCTAAGATATTATAATTTAATGTAAAGTTATGTCAGCCTACCCATGGTCTGTGGACCATGGGATTGTATAAATACAACGAGGCTCTAAGTGTAAAGAGAGGTAAGGAAATATATAATAGCGAAGGCATGGTTCAAGATTAGGAGTTGGATCTGAAGTGTACTAGGTCATAGTAGTAGGAAGAGGCTCTACAGCTGACTATGTAGAGGCCTAGTAGAGTCTGCAGCTGAGTGCGCGTAGCCCTGCAGCTGAGTGCACAGGGTGGAGTCGAGTCTGTAACTTGGATTGAAAGTTAATAAAGAGAAGTTTACTTTGTGCATCTATTATTGAATCCATATTTTGATGTTATATTTACTTTGTTTATTTACTGTGCGCAATTGGTAAATACTTGTATGACTGTTTATATATGCAAATAATCTAATTAATTAGCCAACAAAGTCTAATTAAGGAAGACTTGGGTAAATAACATGGGTTGCGTTGGGGCTAGTGTTGTGCAGGTAAATCCCCTCTGCAGACAGAGGCGATCCCACTAGCCTAAATGGGGTCTAGCAACAATCAAACAACGCTAACACGCAGGTTCCTAATTGCAAATTAAAGACCGATGATGAGGGCCTACCTCAAATCCAACGCTAGTAGTTGTAGAAGAGTCGTCGCTCCCGTTCTTTCGCTCCAGCTAGTCACAATCCCCACAATCCTCGTGAACGGGCACCTGCACACGCAAAGAACAACACAAATACAAGCATAAAGTCCAAGATATGCAACTATATATGACTTAGAAAGGATGTAACTCAAACATCATCATAAAGACAATAAGAGTGGAACGATAATGATAGTCGTCTATTATTATTGATAAACAAAGAAGAATACAACCAAGTTCTGACGTCAAATCCTCCTTTGGCTGGGTGATCAACAACACATGCCTTGCAAAGCTTGTTGGGAATGGGGAACAAGCCTCTCTCTCCTTGATTACTTGGACAAGAATCTCCTCATTAAAGATGTAGCCTTATAGGGATGAAGAAGGCCTCATGTAGCATGAGCTTAACAATTCTCAGACTTTGGGACTTAGAATCTGGAGCTTGAAGAGTAGAATTACTAACTAGCTTGTCAAAAGCAAAAGGACAAGCTTATATAGAGAGAGGAGAAGGAGATAGGATCATCCACAAAATACATGGGATTTTCCTTATCATTAGGAAGCTTCCATTAGAGGTGGAGAACTACTTCCCTTCTATGGAGATTCGAAGCCCAATTGAACTAACTCAAACTGGAATCAGTTCATGAATAGGTTAGGAAGAACCTTCGCAATTTGGTTTGTTAAAAACTTTACCCAACTGGGCTGGCGCGAGTGCGACTCTAGGACAGAGCGCTAGCTGGCATGCCCTCTTTGGAGGGTTTCCCCCATTGGTGCAAGTGATACTCTGTGGAACAACGCCAATGGAAAAAGGGCTACTTTTATGGGTATTTTGCAGAAGGTGTCTTCAAGGCATATGAAGTACATACTCAAGGGGATACAATGCAGGTGTTTTCAGGTTATGTCACTTCTCACAAGTCTCAAAATAAGTCCTCCAAGGTGCAGGAGAAGGGGTAACAGGGACGGTGACAAATTACTGTGTAATAGCTAGAACTGCGCGAAGACAGTATCGCAGGGAGCAGGGTGCCCACTAGTGCGTGTAGCATAGTAATTCCAAAGGGTGGACCGCGTACCAATCACCTCATATCAGACAACCCCAGAGTGCAAAAACCTGGTTCTAGCACCCTCCCATACTACTTCGGGTGAGACCTCAGTCCGTGGTCCGTAGATTGTTGCTGAAAGAGCTAGTAGTACCAAGATTTGCTTGGCTAACTCACTTTTGAACCTGGGTCAGGCCCCAATAAGCCAACATAACATAGGAAACTTGCACAGGTTCCCTGGCCCTCCGAGCCCAATTCCAACCAGATGTAGTGTGTTCAAGTTAAACAAGTACTCCCTTTCTCTCCCTTCTCTTTTCTCCCCCTTCCTCTCAAAACAAAATCTTCCAAAACCATAACCAAAACCAAGACCAAGGATCCCCTTCTCCTCCCATCATCATTCCCCTTTTATGCCCCCTTCTCTTCTCCACCTCAACCACCTATCATTAATGTCATAACTACCCCTCATCCTTACATTTGACTTATTTTCTCCCAAGTAAATTTGAGAGGACATTTTGGGGATGAGATATGAATATATAATTTGGTAATTTAATTGGAGAGGACCATGTCTTCTCCCAAGTAAATTTAAGAGGACATTTTGGGGATGAGATATCAATATATAATTTGGTAATTAATTGGAGAGGGCCATGTCTTACCCCAAGTAAATTTGAGAGGACAATTTGGGGATGAGATGTGAATATATAATTTGGTAATTAATTGGAGAGGACCATGTCTTCCCCCAAGTAAATTTGAGAGGACATTTTGGGGATATGGATATTTAAATTGGAATAAATGGAAGGAGACCATATCCTATCAAAACTTAAATTTGAGGAGGTAAGTTGGGAATTGAATAATAACAAAATTTACATAAGTAATAAATTTACAGTTTCACCAATGTAGGTATGTACCAATATTTCTTGAAATTATAAGTCAATATTTTAAGAATATTTAAACAATGGTAAAATTTGCATGATAAGATTAAGTAGGTGTTATAGACATATTCGGTCACTTCAACCCCAATCATATATGTCGATAAACCAAGGGCTATTTAACCCCTAAAAGTGTTGTTTCATACCCTAAAGGATCATGGTCAATTGATTACATCATTTCCCAAAAGTTCCACCTAAAAAACCGCTCAGAACTGGCCAAAACTGGACCGTACTAATTGCTCCACTCTCAAGTTGCGATGCATACTGACTGCTACACTAGCCAGGTGTGATGCATATTGAAGAGGCCTTTTGTGGGGTGCGATGAGTGAGAATGGACAAATGGCTGATGTTACACAGTAAAATGTCACTGCCACCTTGTCAGTCTCCCTACTGCGTCATAAAAACACATTCACCATACTTATGCTCTATGAAATGGCTAAAAACCCTCTTTGCCTAAGTTAATTGGATCATTGCGACTGTTCCTAAAATAAACGTGCTGACTGGCGGGTGATAGTTTAGCTGGTGCACTGCCAGCGTGGAAGCACACGTGTTTTCTGCGCTGGTCGAATTTCACAAACAGCGCGCCCTCTGCTTGTATCACTACGCGCTGACCGGATCTCTCATGTAATTGAGTTGCGATATCAGCGCGCCATCCCAGTTTTGCACCCGCGCTGATCCTGTTTAGGCGAGTTTGTTCTAACAGCCAACCTTCCAGATGACTCTAGACTTGGCTGTTAGCATTGTAAAGGTCGCCATCCTTTCTCTGGCATGTCTGTTCGCTTGTTCACCCACTTTTCTTGGCGGAAAGATCATCCTTTACCTATTCATGGAGACTCCTTCTCCTTTATAAGCCTCCACCATTGCTAGTTTTGGAACATATAGACTTTGACATAGAGGAATTCTTAGTGCATTAGTGCTGCTCTTTGTAGGCATTTGGTGTGTTGTGTGAGGATTGCTTTAGAGCTGGAGGAAGGTTATGAGTTTGTTGCCTTGTATGTGAGAGAGAGACCTCTTTGACTTGGGATATCTACTTCAAAGGTGAATTCTTGGGAGACATGTTGGCTCGACCCTCTAGAGAAGGACTCAGCGTCAGGAATTTGGTTGTACCTTACTCTATTTTCTGATTAATAAAGATAAATGACCACTGTTATGGTTCCATTCCCATTTGTCTTATGAATGATCAATGTGAATTATATCTTTCCTGACTGATATATAGTTGTTGTTAGTAGATTTTACGCTTGTGTTTGTTCTCTCTTTGCTTGTGCAGGTGTCTATCCGCGAAGAACAGTGGAGGACTGTGATCGGCTGGAGTGAAGGAGCGAGAGGATCATCCTTCATACAAACATAGCATTGGAAACCAAGTAGTGTCCTTTACCCACTTGTTAATTACAACTAGGAACCTGCAGAGTAGCATTGTTTGATTGTTGCTAGACCCCTTTTGGGCTAGTAGGGATCGCCTCTATCCATATAGGGGATTTACCTCTCCAACAGCTGAGACAGTTTGCTAAGTGGATGCTCATGGAATCTTCTAGAAACTTCTCCCATGACACTTACCTCTCTGAATTCACCTAGGGATGAGTAAGAGATCAAAGAAATCTCCAAGGGGAACCAAGAACCAAAAGTGGAATGACACTAATAAAAAACCTAGAGATGACTCACACCCTTGCAGACATCTATAAATGGATCCCTCATCTTAGAGATCTAGAGGCTGGAATTTTGTAATCTGTAAGGAAGTGTTGTTGGTTTGTTTTTGAAAAGGAACATTGTATTGTTGGATGATCTTGGTTTTCATGAGGTGAAGAGGGCTTTGATGCTGGGAGGATGATCCTGGATCATACTGCCGGGTTGTAATTCTCCCTTCTATTTTAATAAATTTCTTTGAGTTTTCCTCCATATAATCGTGTATTTGTGAATCTTGTTATTTGTGAATGCAATTGTATGTTCAATGTATTTCTGATTCTACATTGTTTATGATATTATAGATCAAGATACTTTGATGGTGTTTTGTTACTTTGTCTCTACAGGTATTCTCTAAAGTGGGACAAGTAGGAGAGGAGTTTCAAGCTCTATCAAGGGAGAAAAAAATCAAGCAAGGAGTCAAGCGGAAGATCCAGGTTGGTCCCATTTGCTTCTCTCTTATCTATCATACATAACAGAAGTCGAAAATTGATTTTATTGTTTTTTTTTAAGATAGCTAACAATCTTAGTGGGACTATCATATCGAAAAGACACTAGTTTTCCCGGAAACAAAATGGCGACTCCACTGGGGATCGAATAGTTTGTTTGTTTGTTATTGTTGTGTGCTTTATAAACTACAAATGGAGCCTAAAGTTAGCGAGATAGCCTTCGAATTTCTCTTGCTATGCAATTGCAAAGTAGATGAATGCTACTTCAGTCAATCTCCGGGTTAGTTTATGAACTAAACATCTGACTTACAATCATTCTAAATGCCCTTGTGGTAGCTCAATAACCTCGTAAGGTCATACCTCTGTACTTTGTTCATTATTGTTCTGTTGTGTTGTACAACAACCTCCCATTACATAAAACCTTTACACAAAATTTTTAATATGAAATGGGTCCCTTTTTAAATAAACTTAGTTATATTTGTGAGTTAATGAATAAAACTGGTACTAACGTCATAATAAAAAAAATCTTTATTAAAAGGGATGATGTAAATAAATTATTTTATAAAGCTTTTTGATTAAATACAAAGTGTTCCTTTAAAAATATTATAAAACCATTCTACATTGCGATAAAGCGATCGAAGATCGCATATCGCAATAACAAAGGGACATACATAAAATAAAGCTTCATCCAATCCTCCGATCTGAAAAGGGAATCTCAATTGGCAATTGGAGAAACAAAATGCCAAAGGAACACACACAAGGGCTCATCATATCCTCCAATCCGATACCACAATCGGTAATCAAAGATATTCATTAATAAAGGGGCGTGCATAAAGGCCTTATCAAATCTCCAATCGGCGGAGTCTTATGACAAAAGGATAGAAACTTAAGCCAAAACCCAACAACGATCAATTAATTGGGCGCGCATCTCAAAAGGTAAATATACACTAAAAATGGTTTACATGCATAACATCCTCCTCCATTATATTATAAAATTACCTTTTGGCAATCGGAGATATCGATTGCAAGTCACTAAGCCTCTGCATTTGAAACTCCCGATTGTGATTTGCGATTTATCGCTGATCATCAATAGAAGAAATCAGAAGCATGCTTGAATTAATCATTTGGCATATTATCGACGAGATGGGCATTTATGGTATTATTTACCATGATTGGTAGTTCAAACGGCTATTTAATATTACAGTTAAGGATAGATCCTATAAAAAGATTTCATCCATGGTAATTCTTAACTGAATTTCATTTATCGTATGTCAATCACTATAATTCTATTATTTCTCATACTAGCTTGCAACAGCACCATCTCTATATTACTGTTTGCAATTGTCTATGCAGAGTCTCTCCAAACTCTTAAATCCAGAGAAAATGGGGAAGAAATCAAAGAAGTCCACAACAGCATCTCCTGCAGCCAAAGATCTAGGACCAAGCAAGAAAGGATTAATCTCAGATATGACATGCCTTGGTCTAGGAAATACCAGCTAGGAAAGCATTTATAATCTGATAGAAGCATAGGAGCCCAAAGAACTAGAAGAGGAAGCCACTGCCAATTCAACCAACAAGTCAGAGGAAACTCTAAAAGAATTGGCTTGTTTGTATCTTCATAGGATAGCAGCGCGGGAAAAGATTTTTCCATACACTAATGTAGTAAGATGGGTGATTAAAAAAATCCCAACTACGGATAGAACATTTTGCACGGCTGATGGGAGGATATTTGGCTCATTCAAGCCTAAATATCTCAAGCAAATGTATCCTCTGCCACCACCCGAGATGCGATACAACAAGGCATTCCTAGAAGCGTTTGCAAAGGAAAAGAACTTGGAGTCAGACCCAATCAAGCAATGGAGGCATTTCCCGAAGAAACACAAGCACGAGTCCTTGGGTAAGTACTCTGTTGACTCATTAGCTTCCCCTTATTGCTATGCTGGAGCTATGATGTGTAAACTGTGGGGACTACATGATTTTTCCAAATTTACTATAGAAATGGTTCCCCTAATGGAAGCAGCAATTAATGGTTATGTTGTGGATTGGTCGAATATTTTGTCTGATAAACTAGCCATTGAGATATTGGAATACAAAAGGAATGCATCTACAACTTCTCGGATCATTCCCCCTTTCTATTACAATGCATATGTTATGGATACTATTTGTTTTCATTCTAAATATTCGGTACTCAGATGGAGGTGGAATCCCAAAGATCCAAATCCGATCCATATTTACCACAAGCAGTTATGGAAGGCCCACTACAAAAATCACCTATATAGAATTTGCAATGGTTTTATTTTACATGTATATTATTCTATTTTTAATAAGCTTGCCCCAAGGATATCCCAGGAAGTAGAAATTGACTTGACAGCAGTAGATAGTTGATTCGGGGAGGGAAAATTTACCTATGTAAGGCTTTTTGGTAGCCTCACTAAACCCCATGTTCTCTTCTTGTATGTTCGCGATAAATTGTTAGCTCGGGAATTGGCTTATCAAATAACAGTGGAAGGGACATACAGAACCCTTAGGGATTAAAAGAAACACATGTGACCTATTTTTCCCTTACGATGTGGCATTTTCACTTTACATGACTACAAGCATGCAGAGAAAGAGGCAGAAAAGATTCAAATGCTAAATCTTGCCACAATTCCGAACAGGCAATATGATCCAAGACAGGTTGCTTATAACGTCACATCTCAAGCCAAACTTGCTAAATTTGACCATGAAGCGGATGACTTCGATGATTTATTTGCCTCAGCTGAATCATTATTTCAAGTTAAAGGATTGGCCGGGATCAAGTTTGAAGAAGTAGAGCTAGAAACATTCAATAGGCTCAAAGATTAGAGGTTGCAAACTCTACCTTTGGACCTGTTAGTTACAACCCTAACAGTCCAGCCACCAAGTGAAACTGAATAGAAAGCTGCCAATGAGACTCCTTTAGTGGAGAAGGTTATTGAAAAGGAAAAATTCCTAGAGTGGGAGCAAGGACAAGCAAAAAGCAGTGAACTCATTAATTTAGACATTCATATTGATCCCAAACTGCTCAAACAATGGCAACAATTTGACTCAATCATCAGTAATACTGAGATGCTGTGAGAATTTAGCACTCTTGAGGTAAAAACTAGTCAAAAGTTAGCAACTAATACAGTTCCGACTGAAGGAACTAGCGGCCCACCCATGACTCAAAAAGATGTAGAGATAATCCCCATGAACCCATTAGATGAAATTATCCTACATGTAGAAGAAATACCACCCTTGGATGTCTTCTACAGCCCTAAGCATAGGGCTGTAATCAAGAGACAAAGGAAAAAGATAACTAATGTGGTATGGAGAGAAGAAGTCAATCCTTCCAAAGATCTTACTAAACTCTCTTAGTATGTTGGAGCATACACAACAACTACTATGGACAAGGCATCGGAAGTCAGCAATTTGCTCAAGGAAAAGGATCAAACAATCATTTTGTTAGAGACATAGGTACAAGAGAAGCAGCAGAGGATAGAGCAGTTGGAACAACAGTTAGCAGCACAGAGGAAATCAAATGACCAATTAAACAAGCAATTTCTCAAAGAGAAATAGAAGATTGATCAACATGCAAATCAGAAGCAACAAGAACTATCTCAAGCATTGAGAAAACTACAATCAATAAATGAACAGTTGAGCAAATCAAAAGAAGAACAAATCACTCAACTATCATTGCAAATAGAGAGATTCAAAGGATATCCTCAAGTAGGAGAATTCAATTTAGTGGCTCTCTAGATTACTAAGGCATTATCTAATCAGCTGAGCTTATTATGTCATAATATCTCTCTTGCTCTCCCCTATGTGAAATTTCATCATCTATGATTGATAAGTCAATTAATGCTAGACATAAATTGGAGCAGGTATATGAAAAATTAACAGAATTCCTCTCTTAGAAAGATACCAAGGAAGGACAAGCTACAAATCTACCCCAAATTCTAGAATCGCATAAGGAAATCCTATTTCTTGAGTGGCAATCTCAGCTGATGAAAGCAGAAAGGGCAACATCAAGATGTAGAACAACGACTAGTAATCTAGTTGAATTGATTAATGATACTCTTTATTTGTTAAATTTAATTCCAGAATGTTCTCCAGGAAAACTTCCATCGGTGAAAGCATTGGAACAGAGATGGAAACAAGAGCTGGAGAAGAGGGAAAGATTGATCGCGGGCATTCAAATTTTAACATGGGAAACCTTTTGGTTCTTCCTTGTTAAACCACATAGTTAGACGACAGCAACGAAATGCCTGACCGATGCAATCGGTTACATGATTCCTGAAATTACTAATGCCACATATACTACACAGTTACATTCGCGCATGAGTCAACTTCCAAAACTGCAACCAATGCTCACCATTTGCCAACTCAAGCCACAAGATAGTCAACCAAAACAATGAACCATTTTGACTGATTGCAAGCATGCCTATTTCAGGGAGATTTTCATATATTTGTGATTTGGTTATACCATCACACAACATTTTTATTTCATATTTTGTTAGTTTAGATAGTATTTATAAACCCTTTCATGTTTTTAGAAAGGGTCCTAAAATTTTCTATTAAGACTTGGATCGGAAGTTGCACTCCTGTGCTTCCGATGTATATTTTTTTTATAAAACTGGAGCTGAATTCTAAGTTTTAATGAAGAGCAATTTTATGTGACATGCACTATTGCTTCTTGTAAAAGTATTTCCAAGTTGAAAGGCAGAATCTGAATGCAATTTATATTGGAGAAGACTCAAATAAATATGGTACTACTATCTATGTTTTTGCTTCATGATTTTATGTGAATCAACATTTATTTATTTTACTATTATTGATATGTGTGTGTGTGTGTGATTTCACAACAATTATTTGGCTTATCACTATTGAATGTTTAATAGATGTTATTATTCATTCATATTCATGTCAACGATATATAAAGAATAGTCTAATAATGTTTTAATTATTACTTTGTTCAACTACTTGAACAAAGTAATTATCATATGAATAAATGTTTTTTGTTTATAAGTAGAGTCATCTATATGCCTACTTGTTGATAAGAATCATCAAAAATTACACTAAAGAGAAAGACTTCTCGGGATAGATTAGTTATTTATATTATTTCATTTTAGAAATAAATCATCCATCATTACCATTAGATATTAGAAAATCAATCACTTGTCCATCCCATTTATAACTCATTGGGAAACTGGTCCTATTATATCCAGTCAAAGCCACCACACCAAACAGAAAATGAGTTGCCTTTAAGGTCCGGACCGGGTGGTTTTCCCCGATGTTGACACAACGATTTTTGAGGCATCAACATTTTTGGTGCTAGAATGAGGGAATGAATTATGAATGGTGAGCAAACCCAAATTTATAATCCATTCTGAGAGTAATCTCCCTTGACCTCACCTTCGACTTCTCCCTCACATGCTGGAACTCCAATTTTCAAGCGAGAAGTAGAAGAGACATCAACCACTGCTCAACCTCAAAATACTTCAGATAAATTAACTCCAGAATCTCGTGAGGTATAGTCTCTCATCCACAAACTTGAAGGATTCTCAATATCACCATAGAAATCCGAGTTATCTCAAGGCAGTGTAACTTCATAATTCATTCCTTCTCACCCCCTCACCAGAGTTCAGAGTGAAAAACTTGGTATTGAGCCTACTGAGTTACCTTTGCCTAAAAGAAAACAGACAAGGAAGACAACTGAAGGATCTGATAGTGAAACTTTCTCATCATCATCATCCATTTTATCTTCTCAAGTGCGAAGTCAACCATCCACTCCTTCCCTCCAGATTGTCGTTCAACAGGGAACTGGAACTTCAACATCTATTTCTCAACCTCCTCAAACTTCAATATTTGCTCCTTCCCAATCATCTGGAACTTCTTCAGCACTATCATCTATTAGTAGCTTGAAAATGGCTAAAAACCCATGGAACAATCCCGGTGCAATCATAATGCCTGCACCATTGCACCCATTGCCAGCCCATCCTAAAAAATGGTTGCCAAAATTTAATCCAAATGCAGGCATACAGGTAGATGAACACATAAACAACTTTATGTTGTTAGTCAACTTAAAAGGAGTTACTGAAGAAGATGTAGTTTTTATACTTTTCCCTTATACCCTACAAGGATCAGCTGGGTCTTGGTAATTTTCCTTACCATCACGATCCATTACTAGTTGGAATATTTTCAAGAACAGTTCTTGACTAAATACGGCGATGACAGATCTGTAGCAACATTAATCAATGATCTTTCAAATCTTAGAACAGATTCTAAAGAGCCAATAAAATATTTCAATTCACAATTTAATAAACTCTTATATAAGATTCGTACTGCCTCTAAACCTAGTGAACAAGTTAGAAGTGAATGGTATATAACAGCTTCACCTTCAAACATAGCTATCTTTGTAAATAGAGCTACAAAAACTACTCTAGCTGAAAATATGAAAGAGGCAATTGTTGTAGAAAAAAGTATCATCGCCTTAGAAAAGAAAGATGCTCTTGAAGATAGAAAATCTAAAAATGTCTCCTTAAAAGATTATTTGAAAAAGAAAATGGCTAAAGATCCATATGATATGGAAGGTCTCCAAAAAGTTCTCAAGACTATGTCAAATGAAATGATAGAAAACAAGAAGCAAGTAGTTGAGACTTCAACTAAAAATCCATTTAGAAACCTTAAGAAACTAGAATCAAAACCCCCAATTTCTATATCCAACGCAAAGTCAGACCCCGAGGAAGATGAAGAAGAAGAGATAGTCTTATTATCTGAAGAAACTGAAGAAGAGGTAATTGTAGAGTTTCATGGGATGTGGGATTTCATTTTGCCCAATTCTAATACTAAGAATGAATAGGAAGCTTTCCCAGTATGTTCCAAGGGTAAAGGTTCTCCAGAACCTGTTCAAGTAACTCAGAAGAAAAAGAACATGGGTACTACTAGTAAAGAAAAAATTCCTACAAGAAGTCTACAGCGATACCTTCTCAAAATCAGCCATCAGCTTCAAATCCACCTTCAACATCTAAAACGTTAGTAGTTACAGACTCTATGGATTACAAAATTATGGAAGACATGAAGAAAATGAAGGCAAATATCACTATGTTTGTACTTAGCAAACTAAAACATAAAAAAAAATGCTGCTCAAGGAGTTAGATGCAGTACCTTCTTCTCCTCTTCCAAATGTTGTATTGTCCAGAGCTACTAATGAGATAGGTAAACCACCACCTGGTAGAGTAGAAGCTATTGATGTTGTTCTAATCTGAGATAGCTCAAATTCCCACACTCCTCCTTTTCACATGACCTACGAGATTTATAATAGAAATATACACAATTGCTTGATAGACTTAGGGGCTTCTTCGAATATAATGCCAGCTTCAGTTTGTTCTAAATTGAATATCGAACCCCAAAAGTCTACAATCCGTATTGTCCAGTTGGATAGAACTAAGGTCCAAGTATTAGGAGAAATCAACTCAGTTACCATTAGGTTATCAACTGATCCAAGAGTGGTACAGAGAATTGACATTTTAATCGCTGATATTCCTGAGTTCTATGGTTTGATTTTAAGTAGAGACTGGTCTGAAAAACTTCATGGTTACATTTCCACCAATTGGTCTCATATGTGGCTTCCCTATAAAGGAAAGCCAAATCAAAATAAAGATTGATCAGGAGAAGCATATGACTCATACTGTAACAAAGTTTGAGCAAGAAAACCAACCTATAGCATTCAACAACAACATTTTGGGTAACTACTCATATGAATCATACTTTGGTAATTTTACTGCTCAATCATCACCTTTCTCAATTAATAGTTTCACATCTCAAATCAAAAAATTTTCCCAAATAGATACATCAAGGTGTGTTAAAATTGCTAAGGAAACTGTAAATAAAATAGAAGATAAGCCTTTGTTTTGGTCATTATATTTTGATGGGTCTAAATCTAATGAAGGTGCAAGAGTAGGATGTATTTTAGTAAGTCCTGAGGGAGAAAAGACTATGTTAGCATGTAGATTGGAAGTTGAGTGCACAAAGAATACTGCTGAAAATGAAGCCTTGATTCAAGGACTTTATAAAGCAATCGGTCTTAAAATACAATATTTGAAAGTGTTCAGTGACTCCGAAATTGTTACAAGACAAGTCAGAAATACTATACATTATCTTTCTAGTCACCTTAAACATTATCAATCTTTGGTACAAGACCTTGTATCTCATTTTCTAGCATTTAATATCTCTCCCATTCTTAGGTCTCAGAATGCAGCAATAAACTTACTAGCCAATGTTGCTTCTAAGCTCCTTCCATCTGAAGATTACAGTCCTGATAGATTTTCAGTAGAGTTAATTTTTAGACCATCGATTCCCAATAATGTCACTAACTGGACAGTATTCAATCATGATGATGACATTTTAAATTTCTTAACTTCTAATAAGTCTTATGATGATCAAATTATTGATGAAAGTGAGAATCATCTTCAAATGAAAGAAAAACTTGAAGACAATTCAATACCTAAACCAGTGGTCAAACTTGAAGATCTTTATGACATCAAAGATAGGTTTAAACAAGTTACTAATTCAAAGCTTCAAAGTTCTACTTTGAGATTTGAATTAATAAACCTTGATACAAAGTACAAGCCACAAAACATCAATTTGGGATTAGGAATTACTTCAGAAGAAAGAATTGCATTTATCAGATTATTGCATAGATATAAAAATGTCTTCGCTTGGAAATATGATGATCTGAAAACATATGATACATCTATCATACAACATACAATTTCAATGCTATCTGAAGAAAAACCAGTACATCAAAAATTAAGGAAGATTCATCCTAACCTAGAGAGTCAAATAAAATCTGAATTAAACAAACTCTTGAAAGCTAAGATAATTTTTCCTATTAGACATTCAAATTGGGCATCCAACATGGTGCCAATAAGGAAGAAAAATGGTGACAGTAGAATTTGTATCGATTTCGGAAATCTTAGTAAAGTGATTCAAAAGGATAACTTCCCTTTACCAACAATGGAGCAAACTCTCCATTCAGTAGCTGGTTCTGAATTAATGTCCTTCTTAGATGGTTTCTCAGGGTAAAACCAAATTTTGGTGCACCCCGATGACAAACTTAAGACTACTATCAAGACCAAGTGGGGAACTTATGCCTATCAAAAAATGCCTTTCATATTAATCAATGCTAGAGCTACATTCCAAAGAGCGATGGGCACAGAATTCAAAGGTATAATCAATAAATCATTAGTTGTCTATTTGGATGACATTACTGGTTTCTCTAAGAAAAGATCAAGTCACTTGCATGATTTGAGACAAATCTTTGATTGCTGCAAAAGGTATGGCATTTCACTTAATCCTAAGAAGTCATTTTTTTCTCTTGACCAAGGTAAGCTCTTGGGATTCATTGTTTTAAAAGAGCGTATTTATATTGATCTTGATAGAATCAAAGAGATTTCTGACATTCCATTTCCACATAATAAAAAAACAATGCAATCATTTTTAGGTCAAATTAATTTTGTAGAAATATTTGTTCCAGATTTTCACAGATTGTTTTACCATTACAAACCATGATTAAGAAAAACTCAGTGTTTAAATGGGAACCTATAGAGAAAGAAGCTTTTGATTCAATCAAGTAAGCAATCATAAATGCTCCTACATTAAACACCCCTGATTTTTCAAATCATTTCATTCTATATACTCTTGCATCTGAATCATCTTACGCAACAGTGCTGATACAAATCAATGATCAAAACTTTGAAGCACCAATTTCATTTTATAGTTCAATTCTTCAAGGTGCTGAACTTAATTACTCCAAAGTTGAAAAACAAGTCTTTTCTATATACAAATCCATTAAACACTCGAGGCCCTTTCTCTTAAAAGCTTACACAAAAGTTATAGTTCCTTTTTCAGCAGTAAGACAATTACTAGTTCAAAGGGAATTGGGAGAAAAAAGGGAAAATTGGGTCACGACATTACAAGACTATGACTTGGAAATTAAACCAAAAAATATTGTCAAAGGCCAACGCTTTTGCAGGTTGTTATCAGGAGCTTCTAATATTCAGGAACATGAAGGTACTGTTACACTAAAATTTGTCACCATGACTATCTGCAGTTAGTATGGCTCCATCAACAGTCATACTATCCTCCTTGGCAAGCCTTATACCTCTGCTCTCCACGTCAAAATTC
Source organism: Pinus taeda (assembly GCA_000404065.3). Lineage (NCBI taxonomy): Eukaryota > Viridiplantae > Streptophyta > Pinopsida > Pinales > Pinaceae > Pinus > Pinus taeda. Next base: position 27,793 of record APFE030859462.1, read on the forward strand.
AAGAAAGAGAGAAAGTCTTTAAAAAACATGTTTATCTCTGGGTACGCAGGTTCTCTCTACCTTACCTGCGTGTACGCACTCCAAGTTCATAATACCTATGTACTTGTACGCTCTGTATGTCAAGGGATGGGTGCGTACTCCTGTAAAGGTCAAAAGGCGCGAGTTTCATCTTAAAAAAGTTACTTGTGGTCATTTCTAGAGCTTTCTAGAAGAGTGTTTGACGTGTATTGAGTGCCTCCAGATGGTTCATGCATCCCTATGATAGAGGAACATATCCCATCAAGAGAGGAGCTACCCCATCCAAAAGAGGGAGTATCCTGTTGATGTTGGAACTGAATAACTTCCTCTAGAACACTTTAAATACAGGAATTGGGCCAGGGAGGGAAGGTTGAAAGCTGAACATTCCAAAGGGTAGATGCTGCTGGAATTAGGACTTCCTTGTAAGCTTGTGAGGAGAGATTACCATCCTTTCTTGTTTCATTTGAAAGTGGGTGAGCTTATAAAAGTAAAGGAAAACTCTTGCTGGACCCTGGGAGGAACTTGCACAACACCAAGGCTCAGGTTGTAATGGTTTCTTTTGTTTCCTTAATACAAATAAGTCCATTCTTCTCAACAATTTGTTATTAACGAATTGTTTCATATACTCCTTGGTCTATATGTTGAATATGCTTTGTTTTATGGAATATTCAGGTGTTATGTAATCGTTTGATTGTTAATGTATGCAGGTTTCAAAGTGAAGGAGGAGCTCATATGGATCGACGAGGCTGGATTGCTACAACAAGCGTTGGACTTGAGGTAGGATCGAAAAACACTTGGTTTCTCATAGAATAATGTATGTTTAGACAAGGATTGCTCTTAATTGTCTTGTTTGTCACTAGAGAGTCTTAGACTCATAGGGAGGTTAGTTTTGTCAGCAAAAATAACTCTTTCCGCATGACAAATTGGCGACTCTGCTGGGGATCGAACCCAGAATCTCTGGCTTCGCAGGTAACCTGCGTACCCAGAGGAGCGCATCCTAAAACCCCAATGCCCTCAAAAAATAAATATAAGGCTAAAAATCAAATTCTAAATGAATGAAATTGAAGAGGAGGATGTTGTGGATTACCTGGAAGTGACGGCGTTCTATTCCGACGGTCTGATTTTCCGCAATGTCCACGGGAAGTTTCTTGCCAAAAGCCCTTTTTTCTACCTCAACAGTAAAATGGTAAAAATGACATGGTTAAAGGTATTTTTATAGGTTTTTTGGATAAATAAATATTAAATTTGTTTATTTTTCACCATGGAAGGTCATTTTTCAATGTATTTTTGCCTATCTTAAACAGGTATGAGTAATGTGT
>APFE030859469.1:24836-36816 GCA_000404065.3 Pinus taeda
ATATCTGGGTCATATTGTATCTCATGAAAGAGTTAAGGTAGACCCTAGCAAAATTAAAGACATTAAGGAATGGAAAATCCCCACATCCATAAAGCATCTACGAGGATTTCTCAGGTTAACAGGGTATTATCACAAGTTTGTTAAGAATTATGGGAGAATAGCAGCACCTCTAACAACATTATTGAAGAAAGATGCATTTTCATGGACTCCAGAAGCAACAAAGGCCTTCGAATCTTAAAGAGGCAATGTGCCAAGCACTGGTCTTAACTACACCAGACTTCACAAAAACCTTTATTGTGGAATGTGATGCTTCAAGAAATGGAATTGGTGCTATTTTAATGCAAGATGAAAGACCCATTTCTTTTGAAAGTCGTCCAATCAAGGGAAAGTTTTTACACAAAGCTATTTATGAGAGGAAATGTTGGCAATAATACATGCACTTAAGAAATGATGACCCTACCTAATGGGAAGACACTTCAAGGTAAAAACGGATCATGATAGCCTTAAATACTTTTTAGAACAAAGATTATCCTCTGAAGAGAAACAAAAGTCGGTCACAAAGATGTTGGGTTATGACTTTGAAATCATCTACAAAAAAGGGAAGCAAAATGTGGTGGCAGATGCACTCTCAAGAAAGGATGAGGATGTGGAAGCATTGTTGTGCGCCATTTCTATTATCCAACCAGATTGGATAAATGAAGCAAGGGAGGAATGGAGAATGACGAAGAAGTAGGGGCACTTATTCAAAAGTTACAACAAGATTCCGGTACGTCTGATACATTTAGTTGGAAAAATGATTCGTTATGGTACAAAGATCGCTTATACCTCTGTAAGAATTCCTAGCTGAAACAAAAGATTCTTATGGAATTGCACACTTCTCCCTTAGGAGGGCACTCAGGATTTTTAAAAACTTACCACAGGGTTAAGAAGGAATTTTTTTGGGATGACCTTAAATCAAATATTCAAAAGTTTGTGGTGCAATGTTTGGTTTGCCAACAAAATAAAGTTGAAACAATTAAGACATCGAGTCTATTACAACCTTTATCCATTCCAAGCCAACGTTGGGAGGAGGTTTCAATGGATTTTATCACAAGTTTACCCAAGTCTGAGGGAAAGAGTGTCATTATGGTGGTAGTTGACAGACTTACCAAATATGCACACTTTTGTGCACTATCACATCCATTTAAATCCAATACAGTTTCTACTGCATTTATGGAAACAATTCAAAAGCTACATGGAAACCCAAAGATTATCGTAAGTGACAGAGATCCCATTTTCACTGAAAATTTTTGGACATAATTATTTTCTTGTCTTGGTACTTAGTTAGCTCATAGCTCATCTTATCATCCTCAATCTGATGGGAAAACGGAGATAGTAAACAAATCTTTGAAAGGATATCTTCGTTGTTTTGTATCTGATAAACAGACACAATGGATCAAATGGTTGCCTCTGGCTGAATGGAGGTATAACACTTCCTTCCATACAACAAAAAAAAGACCTCATTTATGGCACTTTATGGGTATCAGCCACCATCCATCACATCATATTTAAGAGAAAATTCTAAGGTTCAAGCAGTGGAACATCACATCGAACATCAACAACAAGTCCTCGAACTCTTAAAGGATAACCTCGTGTTGGCACAGAATAGAATGAAACAACAGGCAGATCAACATCGCAGTGAAAGAATTTTTGTTGTAGGTGATTGGGTATTCTACGCTACAACCATATAAGCAAATGTCCCTCAAGCAAGCCAAGAGGGATAATAAATTATCACCAAAGTATTATGGTCCGTACAAGGTGTTGCAAAAGATTGGTACTATGGCATACAAATTAGAGCTTCTTGCAACTTCTCGATTGCACCCAGTTTTCCATGTTTCATGTTTAAAGAAGGTTATAGGCGATACGCTCCCAGTTCAAACAATATTGCCAGAACTTGACGAGGAAGGAAAAATTATATTGGAACAAGAAGTAGTCCCAGAAACAAGAACTCGACAGCTACGAAATTGATCAATTTTAGAGTATCTTATCAAGTGGAAGAAATTATTTGCTAAAGATTCCACATGGGAGGATGAGAATTTATACAGAAGCATCCAGAACTACTCAAGCGTTGAGGACAACACTTTTTTGAAGGAGACGGGCATGTTGGGTCCCTATAATATAGTGATTACCCTATTACTATTGTAGTTGTATCCCTTATTAATATTGTTGTGCCCCTATTGTCCCCATATTGTTATTACTGTGCCCCATAGAATCCCTCTATTGTTATTTTTGTGGCTTTATATTATTATTGTTAGGTTTGCTGGGTTATATGTGACTCCTTAGACTCCTATATATATAAAGGAGGTTTTATAATTTGAATCATCCAAGAATTGTTCATTAATGTAATGTAAAGGAGGTTGCCCCCTTGAAGAGGCTGAATTCTAAGGCATTGATCTATCTTTTCTTGAGCTGGTTTCATAACAGAGGATAAGTTATTCATTGAAAATCCACTTGATATTTCATCTATCTTTTCTAGAAACACAGAGGATGATTTTGTCCGCTTTTCATCTACCCCTCTATTTGATTCATCTGATCATGAGGATGCCGATGAATTCATTGATTTTTCTAATCATGGTGGTCATTATCCATTTGTTTCCATATTTGATCACGATAATTACTCTATCATAGTTGATCTTTCAAAGACACTGGTTTATGATGATCTATCTGATGATGAAGTTGAAACACCCAAGACCGTTGAGGCACTTCAGCCCAAGCTAATGGTTATGTCAGGTCCTGTCTCTCTTGGGGTTAGTCTCACTTTCGATCATGAAACAGTTCAATCACCCAAGGCTCCTCATCACTCATCTATATGCATTGAAGATCCGTCTCACACATAGATCGTACTTACTCCACTTGAACTGCACAATCCCATCGCTCATGACCTAGAGGAATCTTACATTACAAGCACTTGTTCGCAATGCAAGTTATTTTTGTTTCTTTCGTTTCCTTCCATGTCATAGTCAAAAGTGTGCTTAGGTTTCAAAGTTGCACGGAGTGTCACACAACACTATGATAAGTCAACGGATTGCTCATCATGTGCTTGCAGTCACTTATGTCCTGTGGACACTTTGAAACATGAAGTGTGGTTGTCTTCATTGTTTTATCTTTCTTGCTTGCTGGTTTGCACATCTGGGTTGCTCGCAGACCAAGATTTCACCAACATGGGTCAACCAATGTGTCAGTGGCTGCATTGGAAATATCACTTCACATGATCATGCCCATGCACCGTTAGTGTAGGAGTAGGAGTAGTGTTTTCTTTCAGTTATTTGCTTGCATGCTTGTTTTCTTTCTTGCTTTATTTTCTTGTTTGTCTGCTTGCTTGTTTTCCTACTTGCTTGTCTTTGGCTTTCACTTCTGCTCTTGCTTTGATTTGTTGTTTGTTAGTTCGCTTGTTTCATTCATAGGTTAGTTTCACATGAAACCATGTATGACTCTTGAAGCGAGATGGGTGAAGTACAAGAGGGCTTGTACAACTATCACTACTTGGTTATCTGTAATCTTGCCTCTGTATGAAGAACTTGTTACTTTTAATCCATGATACACCGAAGGAAAATACGTATTGTTCAAAGTGAACCTTGGTGAAAACACAACACTTGAATGCTAACAAGTGTCACCTTCTCTAGTCAGTTGTTTTTGGGTTAACCCTTATCAGCTCAGTCAAGTAGAATAAGGTGAGGGGGAAAACCTTAACAGGGACGTTAGAGATACAATAAACTACTTCTCTGTTGGAACAACCTCTTCTTCTCTCAATAATTCAGGATCCATCTTCTGCCCCTGAAATGAATAAGTGCTATGCACAGTTGAAACAATGGAAAATGAAAAAATGAAAAGTGAAAAAATTTCAAAATGAAAATGAAAAAAGAATAAGGTTAAAGAAGAGAAAGGCTTCCTTCACAGGGATATGATGCAAGTAACTCCACCGGGGTACTGACGAGGCTCACTGGCAGCGGAGCCATGCTTGTGTTCCTATGTGACTCTGTCGGGGTACTGTCCAGGCCTGCTAGTAGCGGAACAACACCAGAGATGAAACTAAGACCTTGATGACTATATTGCTTGTGCACCATTATACCCCTCAACCCCAATCGAAAGAACTGTGTTTCCTTGGCTTGGAATGTGTGTCAATCGACCAAGAGCTTTAAAGATGCTACATCTTACAATAAAGCTAGTGTGAAACCAAGATGAGTTGAGAACTGAACAATACTTCGGGAGGTGTTAGACTTTCTTTTCATGAACAAGGTCCATTCAAAGAGCTGGAGTCATACCAATATGTCGCCAAGTGTTGTAGTGGCTACAATCACACTCCAAAATTTTGCCGTAACTTTGTTTTGGAGCCTCCCTACCAACTTTTCACAACAGCTTGTCTTACTTCGTCAAGTTTACGAGCTTCAATGTTTTACTTGCACAAAGGTAGCCTGTTGATCATAGCTTGATGCATTCCCCTCACAGGCTGTTCACTCGGACTTAGTCCAGTTGTAGGCTGAGAAGCTCCCCCAAGAAATTGTGATTTTTTGGAGGGAAACCAGCCTTCCCTCTAGAAGTTGTGCAATCCTCTCTGGCAGCCTGTTGGGCTCCAAACTTGCACAATGTTTGAAGTCAACGCTCACAGTGAAAATTGCACAATTTTCCCCAGCATGGACGCTCAGCCCAGAATTTGCGCAAATTTGGGCAGCAGTCAATTGCTCTACCCAGAAATTGTGCAAATCTTTTAGGAAGCCAAACCAACTCCTAGCTAGAAATGTGCATTTTCTCCGAGTAGTTGAACAACCTCTTTCATGTGTAGCTAAGTTGACCGGTTCCCTCTGGGACCGAGCAAAACAGATTTGCATGCATGGGCTACTTCTCCCAAGGCAGCATGCAAAGACATCCCTTGTTTCAGGGATCTATTATTAGCAGTTGGAGGTTACATGCAAGGATCATTTCAGAAACCTCTAACCATGTGTCGCTTTCCCTAGATTTGTGGCATGCATTTCACAACCTCAGTGTTATCAAAACTCATCAACCGGAAAATGCAGAGCTCATTCCTCACATCAACCTTACATCTCTAACGTCCCACATCACATCTAGGAGCTGTCGGCACACTCAACTCAACTGTTTTGGAGTAAGCCCGCTTTCCATGGCTTGTGTTGTATTTCTGGCACTTTCTGTGTTTTGCTTCATATGAACGTTGCTTGCTTGATTTCAATGAGCACTTGTTGCCATTTTGATACATACTAGCTTGTATTGGCACTGTTTCAATTTTTGTTGTTATCTCACTATTGTCGCATGCATGAAGCTATTTTTCACGAACGGTCGCTGATTCAGCGACTCGCCTCACCCACATGCATGTTGTTCTATTTTTTGAATTTGTCATTCACCATTTGCATGCATGATCATTAACTTTTGCTTACACTCAGTATCACCATGCATTTGCACTCACATTCGCATTCAGTTTCCTGTAGGCTAGTCTAGGCAACATTGTCCATACTTTCCCTTCACTGAGACGACATTGTGCAATCCAGAGAAGGAAGGCTCAGTCTTCCTCTCCAGAAATGCACATTTCTTCCTAGGCCCTATCCTGTATGACTATTTTGCACATTTCTGAGGGACAGTGACTGCTGTTCCAGAAAATTATGCAATGCAGTCACTGAGCCTACAGCCATTTCCAGCTGAGATTGCACGTTGTGTAATTATAGTATTCATTAGCCAAACTGGACTGTGCATTACACAATTCCAGTGATTAGTAAGTCTCCTAGTAGCCTATATTGTGCCTTGCACAGTCTTGGCAATTAGTCTCCCAACCTCCTAGCCAAAATTGTGTAACCTTCATGATCAGTCACACAGGTATGTTGCAAGTTAGTTTCCAAGTTCATTTTGGTTTTCAACTAACATATTTCTTGCCATGAGTGTTGCCATGTCTCCAGGCATTGGAGGTGTTCAACTGCCTCTCAACAATGTAGGTGCAATGGTTTCCAAGAGAGTAGAGTTGAAGACACCATTCAGAGCACACTTGGAGATGTAGTCGATCAAATGTCTATGAGCTTGCCTACTCCACAAAAATCAAAGTCATTATGCAAATCAAGGTCATAGGGAAACATTGTAAAGCATTGAGAGAACAAAGTGCGTGTTTGGAGCAAGTTGGAGGCAGTTTCCAGGGCACGATGCACACACAAAGGGGCGCGGTGCACACACAAGGCATGGTGCACACATAGGGCGTGGCGCACATAGAGCCACCCCACATTACAAATTTTCAATGGGCACGACGCACACCCAGGGCGCGGCGCACACCCACAAAGGGTCCAAATCGTGCAAAATCACTTCAAATTGCTTGTGAAGCCCATCAAATTGAAAGATATCACAAAAGCACCCAGCTTCACACCATCATCAAAGGGCAGCCTAAGTACAGTACACACAACATTCATGGCATCACAACATTCATCAGAGCATGAGATAGGTGGTCCTTCTCATCAGTATGAGCACCATGAGACCACGACTATGCCAGTATTCGTGACATATCAGAGAGGCAGTAGGCACTTGTTTGCAGCAGCAAAGCGAGTGTTATCTCCACCCGAGGTGGAAGGGGCCTTGCTTCTAGCATCAACTACATAGGTACAAGACAAGGGAAAGAAGCCCATGCATGATGAGGGGCCATCAGATGAACGGGAGGCCGATTTCATCCTCATTCAGGATGATGATGCAGATGTGGAGAGTGCCCGACTTAGGATGACTATTTAGGAGCAGAACACAGAGATCCAAGACTTGTCACTCAATGTGGAGAGAGCCAAATGGATCATCAAGTATTTGGAGCAGAGGAAAAAATAGCTTGAGGACCAGCATGAGATCATGGAGCTACAAAACATCCGTGTGAATCGACAAGTTGCCCAACAAAGGAGGATCGAGCTCACTACCTTGGAGCAAGAGATCAACAATGACCGTGATTCCTGGCTAGAGCGGATCAACATCCACCTGGAGAGACTGTTGGAGAAGGCTCACAAAGACAAAACCATACTAAGGAGGATGGTTTATCATTACAGGGCACGGAACATGAGTGCAAAGGCCCAGATAAGGAGCTTGAAGGCAAAATTGAGCAAAGCAGCAAAAGAGGCAAAAGAGGCAAAAGAGAAAGATCAGCTTCAAATCTTGGCTGAAGCTTTTGTGGCCTAGCATAGTGCCTCTTAGAGAACCTCCATCCCAAATTTCAAGAAATTTGGGACAATTTTGGTCACATGGAAATTTTTTGGTCACAAACACAGGTTTTTTCTCCCCGTGCGTCGCGCCACTGGCACGACGCGTAGGATTGGGAGATCCAAATGATAAATGGCTTGCTTTTTTGGATTCAGCATGTAAAATCATGACTACTGGTGCTTGGACAAGAAATTTGGGCTTGATTTGAGTCTCCAGGAGGCCAAAAACACCTAAACAATGGCCTCTCTGCCCCTATTTTTCCACACAGGAAGCAGTCTTGGGAGAATGAAGATTTTGAGGGGCAAATGAGCACCAAATTCAAAAATTCCACTTGGGTTGGAAAGTAGATAGGACAAGATTTCCAACAAGCACACTTGGGCACATTTTGGACTCCTACAAGTGCCTCAAAACAGGCCCCAAAGTGGCACAACGCATATAGGAAAAAAGGCCAATTTCACCTCCGTTTTGCGAAATTTTGATTCACGACTTCTCCAAAGTGGGCCCTCTCATCTACACTTCACTTTTTCGGCACCTAATGTGGAATTTAAAGTATTTTCACTCCAGATTGGCTTCTATCCAAGTGGCAAAGGAAGGCAAACAGTCACCCCAATCCATTTGTCATGTTTGTAACGCTGCACCTGTAGCTAATGGTTGGCTTTCCACCTCCATTTTGTAATGATTTGAGTAACTCCCCAACCCTTGGGTGTTCTATCTCTTCATGGCCCATTCTATATATTATATGCAAACTATTCGCAAAAGGTTGGTTAGCTTGTAACTTCTGGGAGACTGTGGGAAAGAAAGTCTATTTCTTCATTGTATATTTTTACAGAGGATTAATGAAAGGCAGTGCCTCTGTTTCATGAGATTAATGTGGTTGTGAGTGTAGAAAATGTGTCTCTTATGTTTCATATGTACCTTGTTATGTTTGATAGTTCATTTCATATTCATTTCCAGTGAAATTTTCTAAGTTAGATAAGGTAGAATTCAATTTTATTGCTCTGCCTGTGGGAAAATTTCATGTTCAGTGTTCTTTTTTCTGTTGAAAAGGATTCATGTACTAATGCCCTTTTCACTCTCCTAAGCAATCTCTCCATTCTGCGTTGTTTCAAACTAAATTTCCGGACTCTCCGCCTATCTTGCCTCACGAAGTAATATGTGCCTTTGTATTAAATTCTCTATTCATTGCGGTCCATCGGTCCCATACCATCCCAGAAACACAGTCATTCATAAAAATCACTTCTTGTATCCATATTCAATTACTAGCCTAAGATCAATATTTCACAGGAAGTCATCTTAGACCATTTCATTTACTTATTCGCTGAGTGTGACACCGAGAGAGCCCTCTCCTGTTCTGGTAGGGCTAGCTACCAGACTGAGCGTGGTTTGTGGTTACCCTGAATTTTGCCTTCCTTCAGCCTAAGGCAAATTTAGGTGCTAACATAGTGGCGACTCCGCTGGGGAAGAAAATGGTTTGCTTGAAGATTGTTTTTCCCCAGGACATATCTCAAGTTCAAATCTGATGGTTGATGGTGGAAAACGATCAGAAAGAAGATGGCTGAAATCATTCACCTGGCGACTCCATTCACTGAAGAAACCAACAATCAGTGCTTCATGGTGACTCCACTGGAGGACTAACTCTTTGTCTGCGAAAATGGAAGGGTCGTACACAAAGTTCAAGTATCCAAAGTGGAATGGTATTCAGGTTATACTCTTCTTTCTTGTAAATTACTTCTTCGTTGTTCTTGAAGCTGCCCTAAATTTTTTTCAAAACTTGTTGTATGATAAAGGTGATCAAAATCTTCACTCAATCTATTCAAAAAGTGTAAATAGTGAGTTTCCCTTTGATCCTGGCCTCCTTACTTGTCCTACATATTATGATGATTCTCTGCAAAGTGATGAGCCTAAAGAAAACAAAAATGATCCCATATCTCTTGTACATATTCCTACAACTGTTATAATCCCAGATAGGTATAAACCTCTTGTTTTACCTTCTGTTCTTCATGTTTTCCCCAAAAATTATGATCTATACTTGCCAAGATTTGACGGTGAATGTAAGAATGTCAATGTTGAGCAACATGTGCAGAATGTTGAGACTTTTCTAGACCTTTTTGAAATTGATGAAGAAGATGTCAGTATAAGGCTTTTTGCTCTTTCTTTGCAAGGCAAAGTCAAGAGTTGGTTCAAAGCCCTGCTTGACGTGAGCATCACAGATTTACAACAGTTCATCAAAGTTTTTCTTGATAGGTGGAGGATCAGACAAAACCTTTTCCTTATCATAGAAGAGTATAATCAGCTGAAAAGACTGCCAGGGGAGAGAGTACAACAATTTTCAACCAGATTTAATCAATTTTACTATTCAATGCTGATTGATATAAGACCCCCTCATGGATCTTCTCTCTTGCACTACCCGGGTGCCTTTGATCCGGAAATGGAGTTTCAGCTAAGAGAAAAGAATGTCGCAACACTTGAAGAGATGCAAAACAATGCAGTAAATGTAGAGGCTCATTTGCTGATCAGAAGGGCAAGGTTGAAAGAAGAAGAGATGAAAAACCTGGATCTAGAGAAAACTACACCTTCAGAGGAAAAGCTTCACATTTTGGTGAGTGTAGTAGAAGAGATGGTGAGGAAAATGACTGCAAAAGATGAAAATGACGTTCATGAACAAGTGGCTGATCCAAAACATTTTGTTTCTTATCTCAGTAGTCATAAGGATTGTTTTGTAGATCATCTTGGAGAAGAAAGACCTATTGATATGACATGTATGCTTGACGACATGTTTTATACTGACGATTTGCCTCAGTTTGATCAATATGATGATGATGATTATGCTCGCCAAACATAAGCTAATCTTGCAGACAAATCAGCAGCTAGTTTGTGGGATGAGGAAGTTCGCTTATAGCAACTCAAGTACAGTGATCAACCGAGGCATATCAGCTATGGAAACGATGAGGAAAGTGTAGCAGATTTTGAAGTAAGTGAAGAATCTTTGCCTTTGTGCTTTGATTCATGTCAGTTCATTAGAGAAAATTTCCATGCAATCAGACATCAACTATTGACAAATCTTGATTTGGATCCTCTTGAGGGTGATGAAAACTTTGTTCCAGACTTGTTATATTCAGAGCTCCAGCCCCTAAATGCCATTAATAGTCAGGTTGCACATGAAGATATAGAAGCTGGCTTATATGATCAAACAATACAAGAAGATTGCTTACCTTTATGTTTTGAATCATTTCATTTTTTGCGGGGTAAATTGCATAGTAAATCTGCAAATGAAAAGCTTGTAGGAAATCAACAATCTCTCAGTTTTAATGTTGAGGATGAGACAAATGGTGAAATTTTTGAGCAGGTTGTTAATAAGAAATCTTCCCCTGAAATGATTGATGAAATAATTTTGGATATAGAACCAGATTTGCAGCCACCAAACATAATTCAAGGTTAGATTACAGATGAAGGTGAGGCGGCCGAAATACATGATTTAATGATGCAAGAGGATTCTGTACCCTTGTGTTATGAAGCATTTTAGTTTATAAGGAAAAATCTTTGTAATATCTCTAAAGAAAAGGATGAATAGCCAATAGTATGTCATACAATTTCAATAGATACATCACACCAGTCTCCTCAAGTTTTTGATGATCCTTTTGCTCATGTGTTAGACTTGGTTTGTTGTAAAAATTTTTCTTCATCAGCTAATCATACGACAAAAGAGAATGTTGATAATCATTTGTTTCAAGGGTCACCTTCATTAACTTGCTTAACAGATTATTCATTTCATAGCCCATACCAAAGTTTGCAGTCATATGAGGAGATTGATAAAGGAGGCTTTGGTTCTATTTGGAATCAACAACAGAGTTTGGTTCTTCATGAAATTTAGGATCCTTTTGACCGCTTGTTGCAATCATCAGAGAAAGACAGTGTAGATGTGAGGAAAAGTTTAATATCCAACTGTGAAGATTACTTGGACGAGAACAGTAATGTGTTAATGGAAATCAATGGCGATTCTTATGAAGATCCTTTTGCAGTATTCTTGAAGTCATCCAGCGAATTCATGCTTTGCAAGTTTGTCAGTAGTGAACTTGATTCCAAGTTTCCATAGGAGTTGATTTTTGATTCTTCCCTTTTCCTGTGCATTAGAAAGCATTTGTGAAGAAATCAAATATCAGCCATAATGCTTACCTGGTTGCATTGGCTGTTCCATCTCACTTGACCGGGTGGTGGAAAGAGTAATTAGGGTAGGTTTGCTGAATAAGCTCAAATATGAGCATCTTTCTAGTTTGTTAGTTAGGATTTAGTCATGTCTGGTTTTATTATGGTTTTTAGTTTGAGTCTTCAGTCAGAGTCTATTTGCATAATGTCAGTTTCCGTGTTTTGACTCCATAGCCCAATGGACGAAGGCACTGTTTGCTCACCCAAAGATCTTTGCTCACCCAAAGATCTGCAGTTCTTGGCACCTCCAAGGAGCTGGAGCTACCATCCCCCATTGGAGCCAATGTTAGTTTCAGTATTTGCAGCCTTCCGCCAATGATCAAACATGCTCTTACAAAGTTATTTTAAGGTGTCAAGGTCAAATTTTGTCATTTCAGTGAGTCTTCAAGCAAATTTGGTCACTAGGCATCAGGTCTAGGGTTTGATTTTTCCCTTGTCAAAGTTGTCCAAATGACATTCCATGTCACCATTCAACTGAGTGTACCATCATTCAAAGGGTTTTCATCATCATGTCAAGTTCCACTGGGTCATTTTACACCTTGTTCATGCTTCAGTTGCACCTAGGCAAGGTTCATTT
>APFE030859469.1:37450-50579 GCA_000404065.3 Pinus taeda
CCTTCCCCTATCCATAATGTACCTTATTAAACACTTCCCATCACTAAAATCCCCCAAATTCCTCATTTTCGCACAAACCCTAGTTTCTTGCTACAACTTGGCAATTTTCTAGGCTAGGCCTATGCTTTTCCTTTTTGGACCCCTTTCCCTCACTCAAATTATGAGATTCCACTTTCCCCACTTTCTAACATCCCTCCCCACTTCCGAAAATTTTCTCAAGAATTTAGAGGCCCCCTATCCCATTCATTTCGCTTCATTTCGACAAATCCCTTGTCCCACACATCGTGATAGGTTTCACTCAAATGATGTTTATAAGAAAGAAAAGGTGAATTTGGGAAACCTGAGAGAGTTTTTTGTCCACAATAGACCAAGGAATACAAACCTCATTCCTTTTTTACACAGGTGTTATGGTTTTAGAGAAATGTAAAAAATACAGTCACCTTGGGAGAATTGATACACCTCTGAAGTAACCTTGGGAAAATCACGTTTTCTCATAGCTTGGTTAGCTAAATGACTTTCTTGACACGTATAATGATAACTAGACACAAAGATCTTTCCAATGAGCTATCATGAGCGCAATGTGGAGTTGAGGAACACCTTCAAAAGTTGACTGCAACAGTACTCTGCCTTGAGGCAACCTCATTTGGCACATTTTGATCAGTCTTGGGAGATTTGATTTGTGACAGGGCATATGAACTCCAAATTGAAAAGTTCTGGTTGGGTTCGAAAGTAGACTCAAATATCTTTCGAACACTCTATCCTGTACCCAATTTGGACATCAGGAAGGCCTCCAAAAGGCTCCTACAAAAAGGCATGGCGCACAGAGGGAGCGCGACGCACTGGGAGAAATTTTCCAGTGTAAATTTACACTGGCGCGGCGCACATGGGAAGTGCGGTGCACAGGGCCAAAAGGCCTGAATTTAACTGAAATCTTCCTCCAGAACTGCAAATTCTTCATTCCACAAATTTTCCACAAACCTTCAAAGTCATTATGCAAATCAAGGTCATCATTGAGAGAACAAAGTGCGTGTTTGGAGCAAGTTGGAGGCAGTGTCCAGGGTGCGGCACACACAAAGGGGCGTGGCGCACACAGAGCCACCCCACAGCGCAAATTTTCAATGGGCACGATGCACACCCATGGCGTGGTGCACTAGTTTTGGCGCGCGGCGCACACCCACAAAGGGTCCAAATCGTGCCAAATCACTTCAAATTGCTTGTGAAGCCCATCAAATTGAAAGATACCGCAAAAGCACCCAGCTTCACACCATCATCAAAGGGTAGGCTAAGTATAGTACACACAGCAGTTATGCCATCACAGCATTCATCAGAGCATGAGATAGGTGGTCCTTCTCATGAGTATGAGCACCATGAGACCACAACTATGCCAGTATTCGTGGCATATCAGAGAGGTAATAGGCACTTGTTTGAAGCAGCAAAGCGAGTGTTATTTCCACCTGGGGTGGAAGGGGCCTCACTTCCAGCATCGACTACACAGGTACGGGACAAGGGCAAGAAGCCCATGCATGATGAGGGGCCATCGGATGAACAAGAGGCCAATTTCATTCTCATTCAGAATGATGATGCAGATGTGGAGAGTGCCCGACTTAGGATGACTATTCAAGAGCAGAACGCGGAGATCCAAGACTTGCCACTCAATGTGGAGAGGGCCAAATGGATCATCAGGTATTTGGAGTAGAGGAAAAAACAGCTTGAGGACCAACATGAGATCATGGAGCTGCAAAACATCCATGAGAATTGACAAGCTGCCCAACAAAGGAGGATCGAGCTCACCACCTTGGAGCAAGAGATCAACAATGACCGTGAGTCTTGGCTAGAGCGGATCAACATCCACCTGGAGAGACTTCTAGAGAAGGATGAAAGAGACAAAATCATACTGAGGAGGATGTTTTATCATTACAGGGCACAGAACATGAGTGCAAAGGCCCGGATAAGGAGCTTGAAGGCAAAATTGAGCAAAGCAGCAAAAGAGGCAAAAGAGGAAAATGAGCAAGATCGGCTTTGAATCTTGGCTGAAGCTTCTGTGGCCCAGCATAGTGCCTCTTAGAGAACCTCCAGCTCAAATTTCAAGAAATTTGGGACAATTTTGGTCATATGGAAATTTTTTGGTCACAAACACATGTTTTTTCTCCAGTGGCATGACGCGTAGGATTGGGAGCTCCAAATGACAAATGGCTTGCAGTTTTGGATTTAGCATGTAAAATCACGACTACTGGTGCTTGGAAAAGAAATTTGGGCATGATTTGAGTCTCCAGGAGGCAAAAACAGCCAAAACCTGGCCTCTCTGCCCCTATTTTGACACACAGGAAGCAGTCTTGGGAGAATGAAGATTTGGAGGGGAAAATGAGCACCAAATTCAAAAATTCCACTTGGGTTGGAAAGTAGACAGGATATGCTTTCCAACAAGAACACTTGGGCACATTTTGGACTCCTACAAGTGCCTAAAAACAGGCCCCAAAAGTGGCTTGGCGCATATAGAATTTGGCACGACACATATAGGAAAAAAGGCCAATTTCACCTCCGTTTCGCGAAATTTCGATTCGTGACTTCTCCAAAGTGGGCCCTCTTATATACACTTCACTTTTGCAGTACATAAAGTGGAATTTAAAGTATTTTCACTCCATATTGGCTTCTATCCAAGTGGCAAAGGAAGGCAAATAGTCACCCCAGGCCATTTGTCATGTTTGTAACGCTGCACCTGTAGCTAATGGTTGGCTTTCCACCTCCATTTTGTAATGATTCGAGTAACTCCCCAACCCTTGGGCGTTCTATCTCTTCATGGAAAATTCTATATATTGTATGCAAACTATTTGAAAAAGGTTGGTTGGCTTGTAACTTCTGGGAGACTATGGGAAAGAAACTCTGTTTCTTTATTGTATATTTTTACAGAGGATTAATGAAAGGCAGCGACTCTGTTTCATGAGATTCATGTGGTTGTGAGCGTAGAAAATGTGTCTCTTATGTTTCATATGTACCTTGTTATGTTTCATAGTTCATTTCATATTCATTTCCAGTGAAATTTGCTAAATTAGATAAGGTAGAATTCAATTTTATTGCTCTGCCTCTGAGAAAATTTCATGTTCAATGTTCTTTCTTCTGTTGGAAAGGATTCATGTACTAATGCCCTTTTCACTCTCCTAAGCAATCTCTCCATTCTGCGTCATTTCAAACTAAATTGCTGGACTCTCCACCTATCTTGCCTCACGAAGTAATCTACGCCTTTGTATTAAATTCTCTGTTCAATGCGGTCCATTGGTCCCATACCATCCCAGAAACACAGTCATTCATAAAAATCACTTCTTGTATCCATATTCACTTACTAGCCTAAGATCAATATTTCACAGTAAGTCATCTCAGATCATTTCATTTACTTATTCACTGAGCGTGACACGGAGAGAGCCCTCTCCTGTTCTGGTAGGGCTAGCTACCAAACTGAGCGTGGTTTATGGTTAACTTGAATTTTGCCTTCCTTTAGCCTAAGTGTTATAGACATTTTTGGGCACTTCAACCCCAATCATAAATGTCCATAAACTAAGGGCTCCTAAGTCCCTAAAAGTGTTGCTTCACTTCCTAAAGGAACAAGGTCAACTAATTACATCATCTCCCCGAAGTTCTCCACTGAAAACGGCTCATAAATGGTTAAAACTGGACCATACTGAAAGCTCAATGCAGGGGGTGCGATGCATATCACCTTCCCAGTGTACAAGGTGCCATTCATACTGATTTTATCCTCTGTAGGGTGCGATGATCGGGAATGGAGAAATGGCAGGGACAAAAATGCGAGGTGGAAGATCATGGAATCTTCCAGAAACTTCCCCTCTGACACTTGCCACTCCATTTTCGACCAGGGATGAGTAAGAGATCATCATTCTCCAAGTGGAAGTAGGAACTATCAGAGAGAGGACACTAATCAAGATCCCTGAAGATGACTCACCTCTCTGTAATCATCTATATATGGATCCCTTATCACAGAGATCCAGAGGCTGGAATTTTGTATCTTATAGAGAAGTACTGTTGGTATTCTGGCGTACATTCACAGTGTTGGGTGATCTAGCTTTGCTTGAGGTGAAGAAGGGCTTCCTAGCTGGAGGATGATGCTAGGTTAGAACACATGGTTGTAATCCTCTTGCTACTTTTCATCTGAATAAAGCTATTCTTGTTTCCTTCCATATTCTTGTATACTTGTTTATATATACATGTATATCGTTAATACACATCTGATCTGGTATTATTTATGAATTTAGATCCTTGTTTCTTGCATAGTAGTATTTTGTTGTGATTCCACAAGTCCTTTTGAAGCTGGGCAGACAAAGAAGAAGTGGCGAAACTCTATCAAGAAGGAGAGAAATCAAACAAAAGACTTAGGTTGGCCCTCTTGGTTCTCCTCTCATCTATTTTCATAAAAGGAAGCAATAGTAGACTTTGATTGTTTGTTTCTAAGATAGCCACCCATCTTAGTGGGAATAGCAGCATCAAGTGGACACTATCCAGATAACAAATTGGCGACTCCGCTGGGAGCGACTAGATTACTTGTTAGCCTATCTATCCTTGTTTCTTTTATAAACATACAAACGGAGCCTGAAGTCAAGCCAGCTAGCCTTCGAACTGCATTTGTCATACAAATGCAAAGTAGATCAATGCTGCTTTAGTATATCTCCATGTTTTTTTTTATGAATTAAACAATAAATCTGCAAGCAATCTAATTGCCCTGAGTGGTGGCTCTAGTAACCTCTTAGATCACCCCTGTGCTTTACATACACTGATCTTTACTTATTCGGCCCAAACACCTGAACTAGATTGCAAACTGTGAGTGAAATCCCATTCAAAAGTCTCGTACTGCTACCATCATACCCTGCCTTCAAGGCAGCTTGTATGCATCGCACTTCCCGAGTTCCAATAGGTGCGCTGCATACTGAGTTCACTGTGTAATAGGTGCGATGGTCAGGAAGAGTTAACTTTAACCTCCGACTGTGGATTTTTCTCACTGTTTTCAGTCGTATTCAAGAGTTTTGTTGTCTGTAGTCAGTTTACTTCTATGAAAATCCCCTTCTCTTGCATTATTCTGCCTCCTTAGTGCAAATAACTATATATGTTTTCATGTATTATGCGTCGTTTTTAGTTATGTTTTGCAAAAAGTAGCATAGTCGAACTGTCGTCTCCAGATCTAAAAGTGTTGTAGCTGTCGTTTTCAGTTCTAGAAAGCAATTCCATTGTTCTGGATAGTCAATTATACAGTTACCGTTGCTTAGGATTTGAATTATTAGTTTTAAAGTGTCGAAAATCAATTTCCATTTCAAAATTGCAAAGTGTCTCTCTTGCTTTCACTTCATTTTGAAAAAGATTTTTTTTGAGTATTGTCGCTTTAAAAGTAATTCAGTTTTTCACATAGCTTTCTTAACGCCATTCACACATTAAGAGAGCTAAAAACAAATACATGCATGTGCATTTGTATTTTTGATTGCTTGGCTTGATTTAGGAATGTGCATTTAGCATGTGCTCTGTGCTCTGTGAAGAAAAGATTCTTGACTTTCTTCCCTTTAGTAGCTAGGATTTTCATTGCTGAAAGAAGATCAAATGTTTGTTTATCATCTTAGACTATATTTTAGGAATTATATATACATCACGTGGTGAACCTAAAAGGAAAATTGTTAAGCAAGATCAAGTTAAAATAAATTCAATGAACCTAACAACGCTTTGGAACTTAACGCACAACAGCTAGAGGTCTAGGCTAGAGACGTATTCTGGCGTCGTAAAACCTGGTAACTATTGCTTTCAGTGCTGGTTGGGTGATTCCTCCACTCTGAGACGGCAAGTTCCAGTATGGACTTGTGCTCCCATGTACTATCGAGTATATATTGGGAGACCACAATAGGCTGCATCCTTTATCCTTAGGAAGCCGTGTCTGCCACCCTATCGATCGCAATGCACCGAACACAGCATTCAGGAAGATTGATTGGCGTACCATAAAAAGTATTCTACAGTTTAGCGATTGGTTTGGTAATCCTCTCTGCCTAGATCTCCAGAGTAGTCCATTTTGCTCCTTTTAAGACTCCTTAAAGGAAAAGGTCCTCTGAGCACTTGTCACTTCAGGCTCAATAAAAATCGAAGGCGACTAGAGTCATCTTTTGTTTTTTCTCGACTCTTTAAAATTGAAAAAACAAGTTGTGTCAAAGCGTCTAAAATTCATTTAATTCAAAAAGAATCTTTACCTTTTTATTTTGAGTTGATCAAGTAATCTGCAATCGTGGAAGAAAGTCAATCAAAAACCCATCGTTCGCGAAGACTTATGAGTCAACTGTCGTTGACTCTAGAAGAGAAACCATTCCGGACGAAGCAAACTCGTTTAACCAGATCGAAGTCCCCTAGGTTGGTTAGAGCAAGCACGAATTTGGCGGAAGTGGCTAATGTAGGAACCTGCAATATGATATCTTCCATTCCAAGGATGTCAGAAAACGATGTTAAAATGGATCATTCGCAGGTTTTGCCTCTAACCCCACTGGAAATATTATAGCAATCAATTTTCTCAGCATGGGAGGCAAACCAGCATCAACGCTCGTCAAGCATTTGGATAGATAGGTCTAAGGAATATGGCACCCCTTCAAATCCTTGGTCGCAGGTACACTCTACAGACGAAGGAATCATTCAATCAATAATGATTGATGGGGCACCATGGGAAGATTACCACCATCGTTCCCATCTTCTGACTTGGAAAGAAGATAATTCCGACGACCTACACCATCCTTCAGTATTTGACTTTTTGACGAATATTGTAAACACGGTGGATTTCGAGAGAAACCTATCCAATATCGAAGAGACTATTACCATAAATATCTCGACCAAAACAAATGTTGTAGAGAACATTCATGTTGGAAAATATTTATATAGCACTCTCTTTCGTGAGTTTAGAGATGTCTTTGCTTGGTCATATGATGAAATGCCAGGTATCGACTCGAGCATAGTTGAACACGAAATTAAGATGTATCCAGATGTCAAACCGGTATGACAACGGATAAGGCAGGTGCACCCCAAGAATGTTGTTGCCATCAAGGTAGAAGTTGAGAAAATCCTCCATGCTGGTTTCATTTACCCCATTCCTCTAACCAATTGGGTATCAAATATTGTTCCTATGATAAAAAAACAAGGAACGATTAGAGTGTGCATTGATTACAGGGATGTAAATCAAGCTTGTCTGAAGGACAACTACCCTACACCCTTTATCGACCAGATAATTGATGAATGCGCCGGATGCAAAATATTTTCATTTATGGATGGATTTTTTGGGTATAATCAAATAAATATCTGTCCACAGGACCAGTCAAATACTGCATTCATTTGTCCGTGGGGCACATTCGCTTATCGCAAGCTACCCTTTGGTTTGAAGAACGCAGGGGAAACTTTTCAGAGAGCAATGAACTATGCTTTCCATGACATCAAAAACATCGTTCAACCTTATCAAAGTGATATCCCAGCTCATTCACGAAAGTGAACCAATCATCTGCGCTATTTGAGAGCAATATTTCTACGTTGCCAACACTACAAGATAAGACTCAATCTGCACAAATGTGTGTTTTGTGTCAGTTCTGGTCATTTACTTGGCTTCATTGTCTCAAAGGATGGGATTCGTCTCGACCCTTGCAAGGTTCAGGCAATCATTGATTTGCCTCCACCTTCAAGCCTGCTTCAGATTCAGAAACTCCAAGGGAAAGCAAATTTCCTCAGGAGGTTCATTCCAAATTATGTCGAACTAGCTAAAGGTTATACTTGTCTTTTGAAAAAGGATGTACTCTTCGTTTGGGACCAGGTCGCGCAAGCCTCCTTTGATGCTTTAAAGAAATCTCTAATACAAGCATCATTAATGTATTCTCCTGATTATCAAAAAGACTTTAACCTGTATCTGGCTGCAGTAGATATGACCATAGCAATGGTTTTAGTTTAGGAAGACAATGGAATTGAACATCCTATATATTATTTAAGCTGAAACTTAAATGATATGGAAATGAAATACTCCTATGTTGAAAAGCTCACCCTTACGGCTGTTCAAGTGATACAGAGATTTCGACACTACGTCCTCTTCAGGAAAACTACCATTTTATCAGATTGCAACCCCATGACTTATATATTGTCGCGACAATTGCTGGGGGGGGAAATGTTCAAAATGGATAGCAATTCTACAAGAGTTTGATTTGGAATTCAAGAAATCCAAATCAAAGAAAGCCCTGGTATTCGCGAAGTTACTATGCGATCTCCCATCGTCGTCCAACGATGCAACATCCAAAGAAGCAATCGTTGATGAAAATTTGTTTATGATATCTTCAAGCAATTTGTGGTACGGAGATATAATCATTTATCTCCAGACACAAACATACAGGTCTAATACCTCACGCTCTGAACAACGATGTATTCGATACCAAGCAAAAGACTACATGATTGTCGGTGATACTCTTTACCGTCGCGGTATTTATACAGTTCTGCAAAGGTGCCTCACCCTTGAGGAGGCCAAAAAAGTCCTGAATGACTGCCATTCAGGCGTGTGTGGGGGGCATCAATATGGTTATGCTACGTCACAAATTTTTTTACGAGCAGGATACTTCTAGCCAACAATGTTCAAAGATTGCATAACTGCAGTTAGAAGTTGTCATGCTTGCCAAATTTTAGATAGAAAAACCAGAAGACCACCCACACCACTACAACCAATAGTAGCTGTTGGGCCATTCACCAAATGGGGCATAGATTTCATGACATGTAACCCCACCTTGACATGGGGGCATGGGTACATAATAGTCGCAGTGGACTATTTTACAAAATGGGCCGAGGCGATGCCTACATTAAACAACAACGGTGAAATGGCTACCCTTTTCTTTTTCAATCACGTAGTCTCCAGATTCGGCATTCCACAGGCCATAGTAACAGATCATGGATCACATTTTCATAATCACATGATGGTTGAGTTGGCTGCCAAATTAGGACTGTCCCACGACAGCTCTACTCCGTACTATCTGCAAGCTAATGGATAGGTTGAAGCAATCAACAAAGTCCTAAAGCACATCCTGCAAAGGATGATCAAGGTCCACAAATGGGATTGGCACCTAATCTTGTACTCAGCCTTGTGGGCATACCGGACATCGGTAAGAAATGCAACCGGATTCACACCTTTTCAATTAGTGTACGGTCCGGAAGCAATCTTACTGGTTCAATGTGAAATCTTGTCCCTCAAACTCACAGTCGACCTTCTCCCCGGAACCTCAGAAGAAGAGGCTCATTTCTTGGAACTAATCCATTTAGATGAAACCCGTCGTGATGCAGCTTTGGCTAAAGAAGCTCATAAGAAGGGAGTCAAATCAAAGTTCAACAAGAATGTCAAACCTCGCGTCTTCTCAGAGGGTGACCTGGTTTTACTTTATGACTAGGAATCCGATAAATTGGGAGCAGGAAAATTCAAATCGTTATGGATGGGTCCCTCTATTGTTAAACGAGTGTTAGTAAAAGGAGCCTACGAGTTTATGGACTATGATGGGATTCCACTGGCGCAACCTCGCAACGGGTTGTACCTCAAGCGTTACTATGCTTGATTTCGCATAGTAATCCTCGTGCTTTTGTTACATTTTTGTTTTCGCCAAGAGCATTTAATTTGGTCAAGTAATCCACTTTTTGCATTCATTGCAGATGTCGAACCTGCTAGAATCATTCATTGGATATGCCAATGGAGCAAGTCATAGTTCACAGAACTTGTCTTCTGCGGCATGGGCCATTTTCAATCCTAGCGGCAAGTTAGTAAGTTTTAGAGGAGTGTGTATTGGTCGGTCTACGAACAATATCGCTGAGTACATCACATTGATAGAACTCCTTTCTGATGCCATCACACATGGCATATGCCGACTTGTCGTTAGGCTATACTCACAGCTCGTCATTCTACAACTCACCAACATCTATGCTGTGTGAAATCCAGCTATCTATCGCATGTTCCTAAGGGTCAAAATTTTGGAAAGATAGTTCGATTTCATCCAATATCAACATATTTCCAAAAGTTTAAACATATTAACAAACTCATTGGCAAATTATGTGTTAGATAGACATTTGCGACATTTATATAAAGAAGCATCACATCAATATATGCAGTAGGATTATGTAACTTAACCGAAATAAAGCTCCGAAAATCAAAAATATATTCCATAACTGTTTAAAGTCTGTACATAACGTTCAGTAACCAAGAAAAAATTGGTCAAATGACCCAAAACTCAAAATGCTAGGGGGCACCCTAGTCTAATGATGCTGGTGATAACAAGTCACCGCCTGTGCAATCATGCGTAAGAGCCAAGTCCATCGACTCAGCATTCTAGTAGTTTGTCGCTCAAATTGGTTGAACTGGGCCAACATTTGCATGAACACATGAGTTTTGATTAGTCTTGATCATAAGAATATAAGAACATTATAAACAACAATGAGCAGAAATATGGTCAGAAGAAATTACCCATGGCACCCCACTCCTCCCCAACTGGCAGCACCAAATCCGGATCACCTCAGAAATCCATACCAACATATGGGAACTTGGCATAGACCATCTCCTGATAGTCAAACCACTCGAAGAAGGTCTCAGAAAAATAAATCAGGGGCTGACCAGTGTGCCGAGACATGAGATCGACCCATCTCTGCATCCGTGGTTTGGTCAGTGGAGGTAGGCCAAGTGAAATGTATTGTGGCTGCATCAGTGGGATTCTCTCTAAGGTGAAAGCAGTCAAAATATAACCATAACCAAAGTTTTTGGATTTTCCGCTCTTCACCTTGGTCAATTATTCCTTCATCACAGAAAGTACTACATCACACCAATTGAACACCTTCGGTTCAAGGCAGTCCAAAGCATACTGCATATAAGATCTGTTGGCTATGTGAAGAGTAGAACTACCAGCCAGTCTAGAAAAAGTAAATAGAATGGTCCACAAGGGCCAATTAGTGACATCTCGGATGTTGATCATGCCGTCTGCACTCGGCTGAGATCCCTCTCTGCAATGCCGGTGAATGTACTCCCTCACGGGCTCACCCCACAGGTGAAGCCTGATAATGAGAGAGGGGCACCATGCCTCGATAAACCGGTCAGAAAATAGATGTCCACCACTGTCAAGGGGATCGATTTGCCCCTAATATGGAATACCAGGTTGATAGGATCCCAGGCATTGAGGAAATATTACAAAAAACTGATTTGTTGCCTCATGCTAGAGATACAGAAAAACTTTAGCAGGCCACAGTTCCGTAATGCAGCCACTGTGCCTAGATCATGTAAAGCAACAGTGTCCTCTTCTTCATGCTCGTGTTCTCGCCATGTAACAACCATTTTTCTCCGATGAATCTCTGAAAAACAAACAAGGGAAGAGTCAGGATCTTCATTTGGTGAAAACAGGCAAAAATTTCATGAGGAAACTATGCAAAAATTTTCCTCCCTGCGTCCATCACACCCCAGCAAGTGTACTAGGAGCGATGCATACTGACTAGTCAATGGAGATATCAGTATGCATTGCTCCTTTCGACTAAGGAAGGGTGCGATGATCCTAGGGTGAGTTATTCAAACCCCAAGGGCTCAGCAGGACAAGGAAATAAGCTCAAAATCCAAAATGAAAGGCATGTAATGAAAGAGCACAAGTTTAGCTCTTACCTGGTCTGAACGGCATCGTGAATCGTCCACAGAATCTCCTAGAATCCGCTGGTGAAAATCAAGGGGAAAAAGCACCTCCAGAGCTCCAACAAACCAAATTCAAATGAAATGGTAAAATGAGAGGTAAATGTTGCTTTTAATTTACTATGAGCGTAATTCAAGTAAAATATTAGTGTTTTTAATTCATTTATCAAGCATATGTCTTGATTTCTAACCAGTTTGATGAAGCAAATGAACAAGTAGTACAATCTTTGAAAGAACGAAATGCTAAGGGTAAATAAAAAAACTCAATGACCATCATGGCGAGCAATGTTGTCATAGAGTTCAAGCTCATTAAAAAATAAAATCTTCACGAGCAGTTTTAGCGCATAGTTCAAGCTCGTTAAAAAATAAACATAAGTCATGAGCAAATGTTTCCCCCAGTGTTTAAGCTCATTAAAAAATGAACTGGTAAATAACCATTGTGAATGCCTTATCGCCAGCTTTTGAGCCTTGGTCGTGTTCTCGCCATCACCTCCACTTTATTTTTAGCCGATCATTCACCCCCATATGATTGTTTACCCCTTCGAGGAACATCTGTGAAAAGTGATTCTGCTAGTCATCCTTGTAACACTCCCGTGATTGGAAAATTCCAAATCGTACCTCGAATCAGCTGCTACTCAAAACCATCACTCGTTCCTCAGAAACGAGTCTTCTTTAAGCTCTTTTCACCTGACTCGTAAAATATGAAAGGATTGTCGAGCAATTGGCCTCTCCGGCTCGTTAAAAGGCATTAGAGGTGCTATCCCTCCTCTAGATTTTAATATTTTTGGACCTGAGGGATTATTAAACAAAAAGATTGAGCGCTTGTCTTGTTCGACTCGTTAAAACTATCGAAAATTCATCCCTTTTGTATTATTTTACGCTTTTTCGGACCTAAGGGATTATACAATGAAAAAGAATATTTGGAGTCTTATTTCTGTTTCTTTCATACTCTCTAAAATTGAAATACACTAAGTTATCTTTGTCGTTAAACTCGTTAAAAGCGAATAGTGACAAACTCATCCAAATGGACGAGAACGAGTTTCACTATCGCTAGGCTCGCTAAAATATAGTGACAGGTTCGTTCGAAGGGCGGATTATAGAACAAGCATATGTTATCCTCCTCAAGCTTGGAAAAAATAAAGAGGTACTGGTTAGCAATGACTGGGGAAAATTGGGAAGAAAACTTGAAGAAACTTTATTGGTAGCAAGTCCCTCTTGAACATGATACTTTCCTTCCGCATCCATGCTAGGTTGGGTTGTTCTGTTCACTGGTCATCACCATTGGTCTGTCACACCATCCATATTTGGGGTTAACGCTACCAATCCATCGTTAGTGTCACCGATATGTACAAGAGAAGTCATTCATACAATTCACCTGTGTCTCACCCACTGCAATACATTCATGCTTCATTCCTTCATGACTGCCACCCTGAACCCTGTATC